>JASDQU011246343.1:0-25858 GCA_032191745.1 Picea mariana | reverse complement strand
TGTAGGATTGCACCTTATCTCATGGGAAGAAGGGGCTAAAGGCCCAGAAGGTAAAAGAAACTAGTAAAAGACAAAAGCCTAAAAATAAAACCTTGAGATGCTTTGCCGAGGGATCCTCGAGAAGGCAATAAAAGGCCTCTTAGCAAGAAACAAGAGAGACCCGGAAAAATAACAAACAATACCTAGTTATAGGATAGGGGGTCTCATCACGAGCCAACTTATTAGGTTCATGGGTACCTAACAGTATGACATTGCCACCATTTGGTTACCACGCCAGGGCAGTGACATTTGGTTGCATGGCCAAGGGAAATGGGGTCTCATCACGAGCCAGCCTTATCATCTCTGTGAAAGTACTTCTGGGTAACATTGTCAGCTCTGGTCACCATGCCAAGGCAGTGTCCTCTGGTTAGCTCTTGAATAAAAAGAAAAAGAAGAAAAAGCAAATAAAAGAATAAATCTGAAAAAGAATAAAGGCAAGAATGGGCATGGAAATAATGCATCCATTACGGGTACAGCTTGCCTTCTACAAAGGCACCCATAGATAACATTATGCATCCTTGGTTCTCACTACACACACATGTCTGGACATCTCCTAGCCACAACACCTCACTTACATGGCTTGGATGAAATCCTCCTGGAAACTTTCCTTTTCTTGTGGATACTAGCCCAATAGGATGTCTTGTCTTTTTCTCTAATCTTGTATTGTAGGTTTTTGTAATTTCTTTGAGCTACTGACTGATATATTAGGGGGATTGACCCGCTTCCAGTGAAACATTTTCCCTGGATGGCCCAGGATGTCACCTATGAGTTCATGATGTCATCTTGAGCATGTGGCAGTTTGACAGGGCAGTTGGCACGCGTGGCTTGATGGAGAGGCCCAAAGAGGGCTAACGTTTTGCTCTTTATTATTGCATTTGCCCTAAAAAGGGGCTAACGTCTCCCTTAGAAGGGGTGACGTCTCACTTTTTGCTCAATTAGGGTTTTAAAATGAACATTTAATGTAAAACAATATTATTTTGGTATTTTGGCCTTGTCGACCTTTTTATGACCTAAGAGTTAAATTAGGTCATTTATACAGTATATATTGAGGGTTTTCACTCTCATTTTATGAGGAATTATCACTCACTCATTAGTGAGGTATGATTTTAGCGCCCTATTGGGGTTTTTGGCTGAACTAAGTGATGCGCACTTATTGAAGAAAGATATTTTTTGGCATTTATGGTGTTTCTCTTGAAGGAAGGTGTTATAACTAGGGTTTGCATGGTTATTTCTTCATGACTTGTAAGTCTTTTTCTGCAAAACTTCTTGATTGAAGGGTTGTAGTTTAATTTCTTTCATCTATTTATAAATATTGTTGAATCAAAACCCTAGGGGACAAACACACAAGTAGGTCGTTGTCTCTTGTCCCTTGATAGAGAAGCCTTAAGCCATTGAAGAGGAAAAAGAGAGCCTAGCCATAGCTACACTCCTTTTTATTTCTCCCTTATGCTAGCCGTACCCTTTTGAGCCAAGAAGAGTGAGACGTCCCTGTCCTAGGCTCACTACATTAGGGCCGTATTGTTCTAGGGCTTTCTCATAGGCCTTGCACTAACAACACCTCCCTTAGAAAAACCTCTTGTCTTGGTCTATTTTTCTTGTTTTTAGGCTAGCCATTTGCTGGGAAGGAGGAGAGAGCACGAGGCCTTGCTTTTGCAACACTGGAGTGAGCCTCTCTCCCCTAGGGTTTTGCTTTTAAGGCCCTTCTCTAGCAACACCTTGAAACTTTTCCCTCCAGTCCTTTGAAATCTCTTTCCCTTCAACTCTTGCTTCCATCATTTATTAACTCCTTTAACCCTAAGGCATTGATATCCAACCTCCAACATTGAAGTGAAATCAAATCCAAACACTCTCGAACTTATTTTAAACTGAAACCCTAGCTACACTAACCCTAAGTTGCTGATGTCATCATTGAATATTTCATCTTTATTGCAGTAACATTTTGACTTTTGAGTAATTGAATGGTAGTTAAAGGCATTAATTGAGTTAAGAAGTTATTTTCTATATTGAATGCTGTATCATTCAAGTATTTATTGGAAGTGATATTAATTCCATTGCTATTTTGTAAACATTGAATTCGTCAACATTTACCTTTCAAATTGCTCATATTGAATATAAGATAGTCATTGATTTATATGAAGTATTAACCAAGATTGCATGTATCAGTTTCCTTGTTGTATTGTCTCAAGCAGGTGCTTCTCTTTTCTTTGGTTATACTCTATTGTTTGTTGTTTATCCAGGACTATCTGATTGGCAGTAATCTGTGAGGGGGAAATTTGTCTTTGTACTATTAGCCTTTTCCCTTTCAAAACCCCATGTTACCGGGGACGTCTCCCCTGGGCATAGCCTCCCTAAATAGAAAGAGCCTCCCCATTGTGGTGACATTGGATGGGGAAGGTTCCTGTTTAACCAGTTTGACCTACTATTCTTTAGCCTTTCTTGCATCTACAAACTGTGCGATAACAGAAACAATAGGCTAGGGTTAAGTACCTCAGAGATGAAAAGGATAATTTCTACCAGAATGAATTGCAATTTGGTGTGGTTGATTTGGTGTTGGATTCGTTGTTTTTAATAGATAATAGAAAAAAGTGAGATCTCAACGAGAGAAAGGAGTTGATATTGGTCATTTGATGGTTCACTGCAGTTCGAGTTAATAGCAAAGAAATCTAGATGGCCAAAAGAGGGAAGACAAACTTGAAGAAAGATAGGCATATTCAAGGCATGTGCTCTTCTACTTTGTTATGATGGCTGAAATTGCTAAGATTGGTAGAAAGGAATATGCTCTTATATGCCTTTCTAATCTCTGTGGATACTCACGATGTTTGCTAGTATATTAGTCAAGGATATTGCATATTTCTGATGTGTTTTCCAGAAATTGTGATCAAAACCTAGCACTAAACCCTCAGTACCTGATTTTATGATATATATTATTTGATTTTTGTTTGAACACTGCAATAGGTAAGAAGATTGGATACCTCTATTTAAAAAACCAATGGAGGGAAGTTACAGGTTTATATACTTTCAAAAGCAGAGACGAACATCACAATAGTGAAGGTGTTAAAAGCCTAGATCTCTACATCTGACCTATTAGTTGTTGTATTTAGGTTCTGGTATACATATTTACAAAGTCAATACATAGGAATGAAACTGATGACCATGATATGAAACCCCAAATCAAGGCCATTATGTCGTTTCATCCAGGATGAAACTTTATTGTGCCAACCTGACATAATTGCAACTGCCACTCGCTTTTCCTGAGTCCATAAAGAGTTATTTTTTCAATGTCGTCTATAGCACTGAGATATGTGCACGTTTCCTTCTTTCTTACATTAAAACCCCATATTACTTCAATGTCGTCGAGGTGCATTCTGCACATGCTGAGAACTTTCTTTCCAATTTTCAATGGAATGCCAATAAAATAGCTCAAATAGCTCTTGATAATGATGAGGGTGACAAGTCTGTGTTGCATGTAAGAAAACGTGTATGTGTAGATCGTCAACATGTGTTGGCTTTGATGGGAATTTGGTGTCTAGTACACCGGCTCCCAAGCTTATTCGGTTGCATGAATCTAGTCCAGTCAGAGACAAGAAAACAATCGAGCCTGTAGTGTAATAATTCCAATAAGACGAAGTTAGTAGCTTGTCGCCATTCAGATTGAGAAATAGGTTAATAAGGGGATGAACTTTTTTTAGGTTTTCAACTATAATTTGGTTTTCAGATTTTTTCCAATCCATAGGATTTGGGTATTGATATTGGGTGATAGGTATAAAACTAATAGATCTTCCAAGTGAATTTATAATTACCTAAAATACTTAGATATTTTAAAATAATGATGAAAGATTAAATTTTATTATTAAGAAAAAAATCATTTATCTTTTAAATTATGTAAATATATTTTTCAGTCCATGCAAGTTCGGTGTGAATGTTTTAAGTGAATTATCATTTAGAAAAACTAAGTCAAAACAATTATAAAAATCTCTACTTTAATTTTGAGAATTTAAAAAAATACTCATTTTTCTACTTTCAACTTGATAACATAGAATTGGAACTATGGATACTTTCATCTTGATAACAGAGATTTGGGCGACAATATTTCAAATATGGAGTCAGATGAATTTAGAAGCAGTTAGAATGGGACTAGACTATAAGGCGTTGACCACAACACATCATCCAACCCATCTATTTTTTCTCCCCAGTGCTAAAGAGAGGGTACTTAGCTTCCACCAATCGTTGGGGACATGCATTTGGATATGCAACTAAGTTACGAGGTATTGGAAAATTTCCAAGAGATCCCTCTCTAATCCATGTAAAGTGGGTGAGGTGGTTGGGGTCAAGACTCAATGGGAATATGGCTCATGAAATACAAGAGGTCGTAGTGTCTCATTCATGGGTGCCTTTGTAGAGGGTGTGCAGTACCTTCATCCGAATGGATTTTTTCCAAGACCATTATTTTGCATTCTTTTATTCTTTCATAATTTTAAGGAAAGGTTGAAGGCCACTGCCCTAGTGTGGTGTCCAAATAATGGCAATGTCACCCACAAACACCTAGTGGAAATGATAAGGTTGGCTCGTGATGAGACCCCCTTTCTCTCAGCCATGCAACTGAGAGCCATTATCCTAGTTTGGTGACCAAATGGGTAATTTCATAACACTAAATATTCATGGACTTGATAAGTTGGCTCGTGATGAGACCTCATATCATTCAACTAACCTTTTAATCATTTTAAATCATATTGAATTGTTTATTCCCCTTTACTCAAAGATAAGCGTTTCATTTATTTCTTGGGTGATCCCTGGGAGAAGCATATAGAAGGTTCATACATAGGATTTTATCTTTTACCCAACATCAATCCCTCTAGTCCTTCAACCCCTTCTTCCCATAGAATGAGTGACAACCCATTCTTGGTTCAATACACCCTAAAATCCTAAGAGATAAGGAAAAGGGGTGGAATAGTGATGGAAAGTGGTAAGTATGGTTGGGAACAATATGGTGGATCTTCAAGGGAGTTCCTAGTAGAAAACCCATCCCCAAGGAAGACCACTTACTAGGGCATAATGTCAACCGCCAAGGTGAAGCAAGGCAATAGGGAAAAAGGCATAATTTACAAGAATATGTCTTGAAATCTAGAGAAATCTAAGATATAACATACTCAAATGGCTTAAATATTGAAATTTTGCTTACCATAATACTGGCGTGTACCTAATGGAGCAAGGCCCATGACCTTCTGGAAGCCAGCTGATGTGGTGGATGCCATCTGGAAATCTGCGACCATATGTGGTGGTGAGGAGGGTCTCCATTTGTGCAAAAGGATATTATTGGTCATGTAGTCTCTTGGCACTCCATATCTGCAACCTGAGGGTCTCGAGACATAATCTCCTTAGTTATCCACAAAATGAAGATAACATCGAACTCCTACTAGGGAACATGTGCTCATTGTAGAGTGCATGAGAACTGTAACATCTCTTGGTAGACATGTGTCTGCCAAAAACTTAGACAAAGGGATCAAAGCATATAGGGTGGTGATATCACCCTTCATCCATATATATATATATATCAACCCAAAAATGAAAACTAATCCAGAAAAGAAAAAAATTGACATTTTTTCAAAAATTTCTAAGCTAAGCATGAAATCAATATGCAAGTAGAGAAAAATGAAAATGAAATGCATATAAACTAGTATGATCAATCAAGATGAAAATGAAGGGGAAAGCAAGATGACTTACCTACTTACCTGTAGCATGGGCCCTGAGGAAGTCATGTGACCTGGATGTATGGTTGGAGGAGAGATATGTCCACTAGTAATGACATCTTCCTCATGTCTAATGTTTCTATATAGTACCTTTCTTTATCAGACTTATTCTTGATGATGTAAGGGCCAAGCCATGAGTTCTTGTCTTTCTGGTCATATCTAGGATTTCCCTTTCTTTTGTCCTACGTGAGCGCAAGAATTCCTTCATTGAAATCGATGCAAGGTGTATTCTCATCGTATGGAGGCTTTGTGTGGACTGTCTCTTTGACGATGTCTTCATGTTTCTCATCTTCTTCCTACATAATATGGATAGACCCCAGCTCCTTCCCATGGTATTTTGTAGTCTTCTTCTTATCTGTCCATGGGAGAAACATCTCTATGTAATATTCTTGTATGAAGGGTAACTCGGATGGATCATACTCAAAAACCTATGGAGGCATATCATAGTATCATTCATTGACATAATTGGGGCCTCTCAGATCCATCACATGTGTATCTTTATTTTCATTGTTATGTAAGATCTCATACATTCCATCACCCATGTGAATATATGCATGTGTAAGGTTCATGCTAAGAAAACCCCCAAGGGATGAGGACCAAGTCCTCAACAAGAGCATCCCCTAGGCATCCATAACATTGATCACCAATATCTCCATGAGTACGCTGATATGTGGAAAATCAATCATAAATAACTCAATGTCTTCACACACCCCCAAGACCTCAACCCTCCATGAATCAATACCACAAAATTTTCCATAAGGTTGGGTTGTCTTCAAACTAAGTTGTTTCATTACCTTCAATGACATGACATTTGTTGAGGCCCCTAAATCAAGCATGCAATTGTTCAAGCGGAGGCCATTCATGCCTAATGAAAGATAGAAAGGAGGGTTCTTGTCCCTTGGCCAATCAAGGTACATAGTGTTTAAGATGATGGGAGGATCTTCCTTCTTGGTTGGTACATGCAAGACTTTCAAAACTTCCCTTTTTATAGAAGGGATCTTACACATCTTTGTCACTAGGACCATCATATTCAGTTTTTCGAACATGCTTGTAACATCTATATTTAACTGAATATCATTTGTAGGAGTTGGCTTAGGAAGAAACTCGCATACCGAAGGTGGAGGTGGTGGAGCTACTTTCTCTGGTGATGGAAGAGGAGTATCAGGTTGTGATAGAGGGATGAAGCTTTGTTTCTTCTTATCATCTGTCAATTTATTCAGGGTCTGGAGGCTCCCCTCCATTTCTCCTCTTCTTTTGGATTCATTGATATACACTTAGGTAACTTGTTCCTCTTCGAAAGTGAAAATCATATCAATGAATTTCATATTGTTGAGAGAATCTTCATCTCATCAGGGACATTCCTATTCCCTTTGGGGTTCTTGGCACGGGAGGAACCAAGCTTCTACATCAATTTTCCCAACATGTTTCAAGGTATCTAGGTATTTTTCCTCTTGTTGAGGTCTTGGTTTCCCACCTGTGGCATCTCTCTGATGTCTAGAAAACTGCATTCTGGGAGGAGATTGATTTCTTTCCACTATATTCATAAGGCTCATAAGTTGATTCTGCACCTAAATAAACTGAGTATTCATTTGGTCTATCTTTTGAGTTAAGAGAGCAATCAGATGAAGAGCATTATTGTTGGAAACTTTAGTCTTTGCTTTTGCTTTAACTCGATGGCAGTGAAAAGGTTCCACCCTTGAATCAAGGATAATCTCTTCGATGTCATGATTCTACTCTTTGGCTAGTGCCAATGATGTGGGATTTTTGTCTTTGAGAATGAATCAAAATTTCCCTTCAAAAGCATTCATGTAAAGGAGACGAATTAATGATGTTGTAGGATGTAAATCTGTTGGAATTTGATTGTACAACCTATCAAACCTAGAATTGAACTCCTTTACCACCTCATTCTCCTTTTTCTTTATATGATTAAACCAAGCCCTAAGTGTCCCACACCATATTCTTTTGTTGACCATCTATTCTTGAAGGAGTTGGAAAAAGATTCATAAGATGTGAGATGATTGTGAGGGAGTCCTTTGAACCAATCTGGGGCTTCTTCAGTGAATGATGAGTCAAACAATTTCATGGACACATCTTCATGCTCAATACCTGTATTGTCCATGTCCCGACCCATGACATAAATATGATCTTTAGCAGCTATCAAATTTTTTCCTGGGAACTTTGGCAACCACTTGTTGACTTCCTTTGACATTGTATTAGGGCATCCTTGAATATTGGCCATGTTAAGGGGTTTGTAGAGGTCCTTTTCCTAAGGGTGAGCCATTGGAGCAAGAGGAAGGGTATAATGGAAAAGGGTTTTAACAATGGGAGGCTTGAGAGGAGGCATTCTTTGGTTAACCTTAGAAGGCTTGAACCTCCCAGGGGGAAAAGGTTTGGGAAAGGAAGGGTTCTGGAAAGGTGGAGTTGCTAGATGAGCTTCAAGATGATCTCACCAAGGAAGGTGGAAAGGAATATCCCTTGGGCGGAGTTGACTGGAAAGATAAGGGGAAGGCTTTGGGATAGATTGCCAAAGTGTCATTAGGGTTCTGAAGAGGATTCAAAATCCTCCTTGGAAACAATGCTAAAATGTTATCTCACAAGTTGTAGGTCGGGAAAATCCCAACCCAACCACTAAATGATGAGAACTAAGAGGTCACCTACCCATTGTCACCTTAGGCAGGTGTCCCCGTCACTTTAGAGGTGAGGTAGTCACCTCAAGGGGGGAATCCCGGTGACCCTAGGGGGAAAGAGATGAAGATAGATGAAGATGGAGATGAAGTCCATAGAATTAAACTCTAAATGGTATATATGAAGGTCTTGGAATGAGGTCTTGAGAAGGTTCAAGGGTTTACAAGTAGGTTGAGTGACCCACCAAGTGTGAATACCTGCTTGAGACACAAGAAAAACAATCACATGTTACAATATAATCAAGTGGACAAGAAAGTGAAGATTTATATCCCTAATAAAAGAAGTTAGTAACTAATGTATATTAGCTAATAGATATATCTAAATCAGCATAAAGTAAACACAATACTATTTAACAATGTCAAAACAAAATTAGCAATTGACTATGAATTATGTGAAGTACTTTGAGAGCAAATAAGGGGGTTGTTATGAAGTGATTTTCTGCAGTAAATTATCAGCCTTATGTCTGTATCATTTAAAAGTATACAACAAAAAAATAAACCATCAAAATGTCCCCCAAATTAGCCTAAAAAGTGCACCCTAATTAGTAGATTAGGTGAGTGAAGTTTGGGGGGTTTCTTAGGTTTAGTTTGTGAGATATTAATGTTCTAGGGCTAGGATTTTCTATAGAATTATGGCTGTAGGAAACAAGTTAGCACAGAAAACAAACTGTTGGATGAAAGAGGACACCTCAATGAGGCAAGAGAGCGAAGGGATCAAAGAAAACTTTCCAAAAGAGATAGACTTATAATTCACAAAAATCATGTTTCCCAAGGCAATAATTTTATACCTCCAATGAAATAATAAATTACGAGTGCTATTAATAATTGGGTTAATGGGGTCATGCAAAGAAAGAGCTTAGAGAATCTACCTCCTTGGGGGTGTAAACCCTCTTACTCCCCAAGGCAAGTTCCTCTAGCTAGGGTTTAAGCTAAGAGGGTGTATTCCCTTATACTTCTCTTAGAAAACCCTTGTTTAACCAATAACATGAAGCATAAAATGATGAAGACTATGGTGGGAGTGTATGCCCTTATACTTCCCACTTAGATCCTACCACAATAACCTTGAATTGAAACAAATGATATCATGAAAGTAAAGACCATACCAATTCAAGGAAAAATGCTAAGATAATCCACCACAATAGAAAGAGAGAAGCCTTCCAAGGCTAGCACATCACTTCCATCAACCACTACATCAAGAGATAACTATAAACAAAATCCAAAAGAGACAATTTTCCAAATATAGCGAAAATTTCAGACCAAGTCTTCTCATAAGAGGGAGAGTCATGTTAAAATGAGATCCTATGATATCTTATTTATACAAAATGTCACCAAGGTGAATTGTCCACATATTTAGGGGTAAACCAAAATAATAGGGGTCAAAAACCCTAATATTTCCCCCTTAACAAAGTAATATTAAACAATTTATTAAAAATTCACTTTTGCACATAAGAAAGACCTTAATTCATATGGATGCCACCCCTTTAGGGGACATTTTGGCACAAATAAGAGGTCGTTGGTGATGGAGGAGAGTGGAGGGGCTTCCCAAAGCCATATATCAACCAATAAGACCATTTCCTTCATGATTCCTTCAAAACATCCATGTCCCATTGCATGTCACCCCACCGCCATACCTTAATCCCCCTAGGTGGTGTCATGCTAAAAAAGGAGATGTTTTTCCCATCCTAGGAAAATTGTTTGGCATGTGAGGGTTGGGATAGGTCTTCCACATCATACTCTATGTTTCCAACACTTTGTATTTCTCACCCTTCATGTGGGCCCTTGGCATACACACGTGGGCTTCAATCCCCATGGAAGCCCAAGCTAGGCTTGTTCTTCCAAAACTGTCCACCAACTAGGTCCTACAAAGAAAAATAATCATGCCCTGCAAGGATCTCAATTAATAACATCATGATAATTGAATCCAATCAATAAATGATCCACCTAAGCATGTGCATCAAAGATCACTAAATCAAACAATTAATTTCTCAAATACATTATGCGACTTGTCAAGCTTGAATATCGGAGGGTTGACGAGGTGTCCTATTGGGTAAATCTTGCCCTAGGTTAAGGAAATTTTCCAAGAGATCCCTCTCTAAGACATGTAAATTGGGTGAGGTGGTTGGGGTCAAGACTCAATGGGCATAGGGCTCATGACATACAAGAGGTCGTAGTGTCTCATTCACGGATGCCTTTGTAGAGGGTGTGTGGTACCTACATCCGCAATGCATTTTTTCCAATCCTATTATTTTCCATTCTTTTATTATTTTATAATTTTAAGGAAAGGTTGAAGACCACTACCCTGGCGTGGTGTCCAAATAATGGCAATGTCACCCACAAACACCTAGTGGAAATGAGAAGGTTGGATCATGATGAGACCCCCTTTCTCTCAACCATGCAACCGAGAGACATTACCCTGGTTTGGTGACCAAATGATGGTAATTTCATACCACTATATATTCATGGATGTGATAGGTTGACTTGTGATGAGACCTCATATCCTTGAACTAACCTTTAAGCATTTTAAATCATATTTCATTATGGGTTCCCCTTTACTCAAAGATAAGTGTTTCATTGTTTGTTTGGGTGATATCTGGGAGAAGAATATAGAAGTTTCATACATAGGATTTTATCTTTTACCCAACATAAATCCCTTTGGGTCTTCGGCCCCTTCTTCCCATAGAATGAGGGATGACCCCTTCTTTGATTAATACACCCTAAAATCCCAGGAGATAAGGAAATGGGGGGGAATATTGATGGAAAGTGGTAAGTATGGTCTGGAATGATACAATGGCTCTTGAAGGGAGTTCCTAGTAGCAAACCCATCCCCAAGGAAGATCACTTACTAGGGAACAATGTCAATGACTAAGGTGAAGCGAGGAAAAAGGCATAATGTCCAAGCATATATCATGAAATCTAAAGAAATCTAAGATACAACATACTCAAATGGCTTAAATATTGAAATGATGCTTACCATAATATTGACTTGTACCTCATGGAGAAAGGCCCACTGCCTTTCGAAATCTAGCTGATGTGGTGGATGGCATCTAAAAATATGCTACCATCTGTGGTGGTGAGGAGGGTCTCCATTTGTGCAAAAGGATATTGTTGTTCATGTAGTCTCTCGACACTCCATATCTGCAGCATGAGGGCATCGAGACATAATATCCTTATTTATCCAAAAAATGGGGATAACACAGCCCACACAAAATTTTCCTTCACTCCACCCTTGGTCACCTACCTTAGGGTGCAAGAAATATGAGAGAACCCCAACACAAACCTATGGTAGAAGTTGGTGAGGCCCAAGAAGCTACGGAGATCAGTCATTATCTTTTTGGCTGGCCAATATCAGATGACTTGGATCTTGGATGGATCCACATGCACACCTTTCTCATCCATGATGTATCCCAAATATTGGATTCTCTGCATGTCGAAGGAACACTTCTCCAAATTGGCATACAACTTGTGTTGTTGCATATGATTCAAATGTTCCTCCCAAGTTTTGTTGAAGATGAGGATGTCATCCAGATATACGACCACAAAGGAGTTTGTGAATGACTACAATATGTCATCCATCCGCATGAATGTGTTTGGGGTATTAGTCAAGCTGAAAGGCATGACCAACCACTCAAAGAAAGCTTCATTAGACTTGAAGGTTATATTCCATACATCAGTTTGCTCAGTTGAGACCTGGTGGTATCCTGACTTCAGATCAATCTTACTAAAAAACTTGGCTCCCTTGAGATGATCGAAAAGATCATCAATTTGGGGGAATGGGTACCATTTATTGATTATGATCTTGTTCAAGGCTCTGTAATCAATACAAATTCACTGTGTCATGTTCTTCTTCTGTACCAGAACAATTGGGTTTCTGCAAGGCGAGGAACTTGGTATGATGTGGCCCTTCAGAAATAGATCTTGGATCTGACATTTGATTTCTTCATTATATATAACAAAACACATGTACACAAGGCCATTAGGTAGAGAAGCATCGATTTTCAAATCAATTGAGTGCTTTATTTGACAGTGCACAGGCACCCGAGTAGGCGAGGAAAATATGTTTTTTTTCTCTTCTAATATCTTGTCCCCCTACTGTTGTTGTGTAGAGAGACCCCATGTAGAGGTTTTGGAGGTTGTAGTAACCTTATTTTCACCTTCTGACTGAACCATAAAGGAGAAAAATCTCTCGATCTGAGAGACCAACTTTCTGCACTACTTCACGAAGATCAAAGAGATCGCAGTAGTTGGGACTGCCTCCGATACCCTTTAGAGTTGATCTCCCAAAGTAATAATGAAACTACGAAGCCTAGATTCATAAACAACATGATGCTTCCACATATATAATTGTCCTAACAAAACATCACAAACTTCAAGGGGGAAATGTCACACAATACCTTGTCTTTGAAGGGTTTGTTGTCGTAGTGCAAGTGACATTGTTGGATGACATGGATGTCATGTCCCTGGCTAAGCCAATCTATGGTGTATTGCTAAGGATGTGGCATCATTGTCAAGTTCAACCACTTGACGACCTCTGTTGATATTAGGTTCTTATGGCTACTACTGTCAACAATGAAATGGAGTGGACTCCCTTTCACCCACATATGTTAGTGGAAGAGGTACTCTCCTTCTTTAGGCTCCTTTGGTTCCTATGGATGGAATTTTGCAGTAGCGATGGTGACATTGGGTCTTGCTTCAATAAACCATTTTCCCTTTTCCAGTTCTGAATCAAAGTCTGAGTCAACATATGACTATGAGGCTTTTGTCTCAGCTAACAATGATTGTTTGGAGTCACATTCATCAGTATTGTGCCAAGGGATTTTGTGGAACTTGCACCACTTTACAGTGTCCTTCTTCGACTTCCCATTACTCTTATTTGTTGGTGGCTTGGAATAGTTGTCCTAGGATTGGTCATCCTTTCTCTATCCTTTTCCTTAGTAGTTAGGGCTGCCCTTACCAGGCTTCTTCTATGATAGGTTTGTAGAACTGAAATATCACTTATTTGTTTTCTTAAACTTCTGCTAGATCTTGACAACATATTGGTAAGAAACTTCCAGTGAGGAGATGTCTAGGAACTCCATATTTGTTTGGATGTACCTATGTAGGCCAATGCGGTACTTTAAAACTAGGTTCTACTTAGAGTCTTTAATACCAAGATTTATGCACAAGGTATGGAAGATGTTGGTGTACTCTGTCACTGTCTGGTCTCTCTCCTGACATATATTTGTCCACCTCATGTACCGATCATCATAGTTTCCAATAGAGCAGTATTTCCCCTTGAGGGCATCAACATAATCCACCCAAGTGGGTCCTGGCCAAAAAATTGCAGACTCATCCTGGACATGTTTCTCACTATAAGTCTCCCACCAATCTATGACATGGGAAAGAGCCTTACGAAGCACGAAGGTGGTTTTTCATTGTTGGTAAAATTTTGGACAGATAAATAACCCTCTAGTAGAATTAACCATTTTTCCAAAGTGTCAGCATCTATCTAGCCTTCAAATAAAGAAATATCAAAGTTAAGTTGTACCTTAAAGGGAGTTACACCTATGAAGTGGTTGTTGGTTAAAGGTTCCGCCATTATTTTTGGCAATCGTCAAAGGATCTGGGTGAAATTATCCATCATATCGTTCCTCTATCACATTAGGGCTTCCTCGAGAAACAGTTCAATAGGATCTCCTACTCCATTTTCCCTCTTTTCTTCCACCATGGGAGGTTTCTTGGGAAAAAGAGAGAGGTTTTCCTCAAGAGAAACAAGCTCAAGACCCAAATATCTATACCCTGACCTCGTTGGGGACATGCACTAAGAACGACAAGTAGCATACTACTTTAATACCACATATCCAGATTATTTTGAGAACAAAATGAAGAAACAAATATAATAGAGATATAACAAGGAAATACACATAGATATTGCAAGGAACACAATAATACAGTAAAACTTAGATTCTATTAATGATTGTCTGGAATACAAAAGACTATAAAACGCAATGCACACAAGATAACTAGAATGGTGGTAGCTTATCTCTGGAGAGAGATGTGTCGGCTATGCTCATTCGCAATAATATGATTACAATGAGGCTCCAAATTTATTTTTAACATAAAGAATAAATTAGAAAATCCTAAACATCCAAAACCCTAACCTCGAAAGATGAAAATCCAAAAGGTTTGTCAGCCCCAATGGGGGTAGTTGATACATCAACTTATTGAGGGTGCAACTTTTGCATACTATGTTTGTTTGGGGCACTTGGCACTTCGTTGGAAAGTTCTAGCTGAGGAATACATATTCCAACAACTCATTAGTTCCCATCATTGTCAAGTCAAAAAAACGTTGTTTAGGGCCTCAAAACGACCCCGGAAGTTTGGGACCTGAAAAACTGCTAAGATGGAAATTGTAATTTGAGCTAGTGGAATAGGTGGGTGGCCACCAATGTCGACCTAGATCATAGGCATAATTTTAGAACAAAGGATTTTGTCTACGTTTCTCAATACATGCCAATCTTTCAAAATCAAAACCAAAACCATAATATAGATTGAATGAAAATGATTAACCTTGTTTTTGTATTAGTATTAATTATTTGATAATACATTGAATTAAAACCTTGATATCAAGGATGGCAGGAGAGTTTTAAGGTGAAACAAAATACCAATCAGTAGAAGCAAAGCGATAGAGAACATCTCCCACAAACCACAAATTACGCGTTGAGTATGTTCTCTGAAATTGGGTAGTTTTCTAAAAAGGTACCACTATGTATTATGATAAACAATTGACATTGATTATGATAAAGAAAGATGTGGGCCATGGAAGCTGGGAGGTTATATTCATCAAAGTGTTGTAACATCAAGAAAATAAAATAATGTGAAGTGGAGGTCCATGAAGAACATTGGATACACAACACTTAAACCATTGTTTTTTTTCCCCAAACCAATTATAAATTTGGTTGGAATTCTTTGTTGGATCTAAAACTGTGATTCCAACAATTATAGATTGTAATATTAGACTAATTTTGGGGATTTGAATCTACCCAAATGTTTAAAATTATAATTTGAACAATAGAAACTACAATTTGAGCAATTCTTCATCCACCGAATTCCAACGAATATGGGGCATTCCAACACATATGGGGCTATCTCAGTGTTGGGTAGTCGACATCGTCTAAGAAGTAAATAGTAAGTGGAGGTATGTAATCTGTAGATCAAGATATTTTTAAATTGAGGTGGAATGAATATATGAGTGTGGGATAAAAAACACTCAAACCGCCCCACTTTTTGGTTTAATTTTGTCCCTAAATATAGTTGGAACTATGTTGGAAGTAAGAGCTTTTCTTATGTGATGATAACTTTTCCCATGGATTTTATTTTTAACCATAATGGAAAATTTGAATTCATTTCAAAGGGGCCTACATCGAGGCTAGGAGTATGTACATCCATCAAAAATCAAAGATATCTCTAAGACTCTACTAAGCTCTATACATACAATATTATACTTTAAATCTTCTTCTAGTGTTCCAGGTGATTCCACTAGTGACTTTATTAATAGATTGACCCAAAAAACTTACAATTTGAAAGAAAATTCACATGTTTAGGGGTGGACATCGCCTTCGGCTTCCTACCCCTCTTCTGAGTGAGGGGGAATTGGTTCCTCAATTTCCATGGGGTCTTTTTTCTGGCAGAATATTTCCTCCTCCCTTATACCTACTTGCAATGAATTTCCAGAGCCTGGGTTGTTGGAGGTGAGAGAAAGAGATTCCAAATGCAAAGATACAACCAAGGATCAAAGCATGTTGCATTCGACTTCCAAAGAGCCAATTTGTTGATTTTGTAGGAGAATGAGAGTCATAATGTTTGTGTTCTACGTAGCACTGACCTGCTCCAACTACATGATTTTGGAAGAGAATAGAATGAGAGATATGTTGTTTTCCTAGGTGATTTCTTCATGCCTCCAAATAATTATATGAACCTTCTTCAACTCTGAATTATCCATGACTGTAGTGGAAATACCTTTCACAATGAAACTGAATTAAAAATGTTTGGACCAAACAAACCCCCAATAACAACTCTTGTTGCCAATCCTTTGATAGGATAAAAGAAATAATAGAACACTATTACAATTGTTCATTTCTAAAAATTGAAAATTATCAAGAGTAATAGGAACAAAAAATACAAATCGAGGAACTAAGGTTTTCCTGGTCGAGAGGAAAGAAATTACCTGCAATGAGGATCTGGAGTTGCCCGAATCCACCTCCCATGGACACCTCTGCCCAGTACCTCCAAAACAAGTTATATTCACACACTAAAACTCCACAGATATGCTTAAACCCTAACCAAACTCTCTACCTATTCCACTAGTCCTCAAGATGTAGATTGAATTAAACAAGAGAAAAACCAATGGTACCACAAATTCTGCATTGTCCCATATATTAACAAGAACTGCACTAAGAGGCATTTAATTTCCACGAGTGAGCCTTGATGAACCATATGTGAGAGCTGCAGAGGCCATATTCCATCCATCCTAAATTTACCTCCAACTGTTGATGCGTAGGTAATGTTTATTTATTTGGGTGCCATTTAATTAATTAAGGAATTGGGGTGAAACTCATAACCCCATTTTTCATTAAAGAACCAATATCAAGGAATGAGGCCACCTTGACCCAATAGTTTGCTTCTCCATTGAGCTCTCTTTTAATGTGATAAAATGATATTTTGTCAAAGTATGGAATGATTTTCTTGATGCTACTTATGAGTGAAATCAATTCTGCCCCCCAGCTCCTAGATAAGCTTGATCCCTCACTACTGTAATAACCATCATTGAATCTTCGAGCACTATCGAAGTTCTCATACCTTCTTCCTTGGCAATGACGAGACCCCACCACAATGAATAGGCCTATGTGAGATTGTTTGAGATATTTACAAACTCAAATGTGTAATAGACTACATTTATTCCACCGGGATCATGGATACTCCCCCCCACACCTGCCGCCCCTCTTTTCGCATGGAACTTTTTCCTTGGGAGTTTTGGCCAATTTTAATATGACTCGAATCGTTGGTTTTTTGAAAAACATTCAGAACACGTGGAACATTGGCTTACCTGAAAAACGAGACTCACCAGAAATGGGGTGACTTGAGCGTTGGGTAGTCGATGCAAAAGATACGATATAATAAAGTGTGTATTATGTATGAGTCAACTAGCCAAAAAATATAAAAAGAAAATAAACCAACATGATAAATTTAGTGTGTAAGGGTAGGATTAGGGATGGAATTTATTCGATGAATTACTCATTATAAAATAATTCCGTCAATAAACATGGTTAAATTTTTCCAATGCCCATAATCAAATTTGTTGAAATGTCATTTATGAATATAGAATAGCTTTCCTTGAATATTTTTTCAATTTTTTTCTTAATTTTTTTAACAAATCATTATCGAGCATTAAAATGACATCACTATAATGTCTTGATATATTATCATTGCTTATATAAAAAAAAAAATTAAACAGTAACCCTCCTTATTTTTTGGTCAGGGAATTATTTCCCCCCATTCTCCATATCTCATTACCACAATATATTTGTATCCATCGATATTAGGCTTCAATATTGAAGTTAATGGATTATCACTCCTTGAACATGTCACTTTGAGAATTATGAGGTTAGATGTTAAAAGAAACATCATAAGGCATCATCCTATTAAGAATTGAACCTAAGTCAATCACAAAAATCTCCCACCAATATTAAATCATTAGATATGTATGTGTGTGGGGGGAAGGGGAACAATGAGGTTTAAAAAAACCCTAGATCTTCATCGAACTCAGCTCTGGTTTCAATCAATGGTGGTGAATTTTGATGGAGCTGGTTGGGGATTCTAGGCATAGTTTTCAGTTGTTATGACCAATGCATGAGACTTAAATCGACACCCAGGTTATTCACTGTATGGTGGCAGTGGAACGTTTTTCTGGTTGAGGTTCTAGGTTCTAGATTGTGAGGTGGGGATGTGGTTCATGCATGTGATAGGTATTTTTTCAATGTCATGATAGATATATTTGTAGTATTCTAAACGTTCTACCTTTTGGGGGTTTTCTGACCACTTTTTCCGTTTGATTTTGCCCGAAATCCGGTGATGAATGATTGGATCTACAGATTTGAGTGGCTAAGTTTGTCTAATCCGAGTGCCCAGGAATTTTTCAGCACGAAGAATCCATTTATGCATTCAAAAAGGAAATTTAAACAACATAAAATAGAGATTTTGTCCAAATTTACATTGTTGGATTCTGACCAATTCCTGTCAGAAAACCTAAAAGGTAGAACGTTTAGCCAATGCCGATATATTTATTTCAAACCCCTCTCATCCTGTATGGATGGTGATATCATGGATTATGAGGGGGATGCAAGTAACATCGCGGAAATATTCATGTCAAATGGGGAATTTAAAATTGTCAAACATAGCAGACAAGCCTCTCTCGAGGTGGATCTTGGACCGTCGGATATTATAATAAATGGTGATCCATAGTATGTGTCTTCAAATATGGGTCTTGAAGTTAATAAGTTGGTTGGCAATGGGAATGGGTCTTTGGATGTATTCCCTCCACTATACTCCTCCCACACATCCAAAAATGTGGTGGAAGGGAACATGATTTCTCATTCTCACCATGCAATTCTTGTTCATCCCCCTGTCGCAAAAACCTCTCTTCCTAGTGTTTCATTGCCTAATTTTGGTTCTCTCCATGTACAACAAGTGAAGGGTCAGAAAGGACAGTGTTGGAGGGTGAAGTAGGTCCAAATGGTGATTGGTGATGATGTGGCCATGGGGGACATCCTAGAGTTGTTAGGCAGAACGGTAGTGGGCCATTTGTGTGGGAACTTTGTTTTCCCTTCAGTGCTACAATCTTGGATTGACGAGTTCTAGACAGAGGAATTAGGTTATTGCCAATAATATCATATCCTTTCATGTTGGTGGAATTTTTTTATCTTCAAATCAAAGGACTTGGAAAGGATCTTCAAAATAATGTGGGGATGGGGTCCCTCTGGACTCATTCTTAAAGAATAGGCGGTAAACATTGATCCAGCTCAAGACCCCCTATCACCTGCAAAAGTGTGGGGAATCTTACCCAACCTTCTATTGTTTTTTTTAAAAGAGGACATGCTAAAAGCATATGCTAGAAAGTTGGGGGCCTTCTATAGTTTTGAACTTGAATGGGAGTCAAAAAATTGATAGACGTTGGGCCTGGTTGCAAATCGAAGCTGAACCCAGAGAAGGTTTAGTGGATGAGCTTGAATTGGTTTCTGCAGTTTTTTTATTGGTGTTAGAGAGTTTACTATTTGAGGGTGCCCTTTCATTTCTATTGGTGTCACAAGGTTGGACACCTCCAATCTCAGTCTCGTAGACCTCCTTTGAGTTTTCCTCTGTTCAAAAAATTCTAGAAGAAAAAAAATCAATAGGAGGACAATGAAGGTGTTAGAGGATGGGAAAATCATGTGAACATGGGATGCAAGAAGAAAAAAATATACGGGAATTCAGATGCTCTTGAGCCTCCTTCCTTTCCAAATGCAGATGTGGATGGTAATATTTCAGGCTCTTCCTCCTCATTTCCATATAAAGAAGTTAATTTGTTTCTAGAAAAATATTCTATGTCTCTTGTGCATGTGGCTTCTAAGAATCTAGCCACCATTCCCCTTCCAAGTAATGTATCTAAAAAAAATCCTATATTCCTATGGTGGGGCATTCAAATATTAAGTTTCCTCTTTGTCATGTCTCAAGACCGGGGAATTTTCCTCATGCTCCTCAAAGTCAAGGCCCTCTCAAACCTTTCTCTCTCGTCTCATCATATTCCCTCACGTCTTCAAATTTGGTTAAATCATACTACCTTTTAAGTTTAAAGGTCAAATCAAAGGTAGTGAGCTCCATTGTTGGGGTTTGGCATAGGATAAGGAAAGTGTGGGCCAAGTGGGAAGAAAGTCTGACATTACCCTAGCCCAAATTCAGGGAAAAAAAGACATTAGGAATGGGAATCAATCTACCATTTTTTGGGCCCTTACATTGGGGACAACCCAAGTAGGGGTTTACCAATGATTAGTCTTTCATTAAATTCTTGGGTTTTGGGGGGAACCCAAAAATTTCCTCCCCTCAAATGTTTAGTTCAATTTCACAAGATGGATGTTACAATATTTCAAGAGACAATGTGTGTTGGGGCTAAGGAGAAAGAGGCTTGTAGGCCTTGGTTAAAAGGATAGTCCTTCTACTCATTAGACTCGGCTGGAATGCTAGGGGGTGTTCTTACTTCTTGGATCCCGAGGTTGATGGCCCTGTCTTCCCTTGTGATTTCCTCTAGGATCGTGGTCGAATTGGAGGATCGTTCTTTAATTTTTTTTTTTTTATGAACGTTACACAGATAGACTTGTTCTGGGAAGGTCTAAGTGCTCTGGGGCTGGTGGAGGCCTCCAACATGATTATGGGGGGAAACTTAAATTTCATGTTCTCTCTAAGGGAGGTTAAGGGGAAACAGCCTCACAGGGACCCTCAAGAATTTTTTTTCTCTCATTGGATAACTGGGAATAGTATGGTGGACTTGGAGCCCACTAAAAATTATCATACCTGGAGGAACGACAGAAAATGTGAAAAATTAGTGGCCAAAAGGCTAGATCATTTCTTGTTTATGAAGAATTTCTTCTAAACAACTAGACTTGGAATTCTTGGGTATCGATGGGGGGATATTTAGTTCATATTCCATTCTTTCTAAAAATTTATCCTCCGAGAAAAAAATCCTTCTACACCGATAAAATTTAACGAGTATTGGCTCAAGGAAGAGGATTTCATTTCTCTGATAAAAAAAATCTTGGTTCCTTTAAGAGATAATGAAAACTCTTCTTTTACACAATAGTTTGCATGTAACATTTCAAAATTAATTTCTATTTCCAAGGGGTGGGAATGTAGTTTCAATGAAAAAGATTAATCTGACCCAAAGGAGGTGGAGAAGGGAATAGATGTTCTTTTGGTGGATAAGCATGCATGATCTCTCTCCTCTATGGAAGAGTAGTCCCTAGGTGTTCTTCTAAAAAAACATGAATATTTGCTAGCCATTGAGGAGTCAAAGTGGCATCAAAAGAGTCGAGTCATTTCACTGAAAGAAGGTGACAAAATTACTAATTATTTCCATGGATATGCCCAATGTCAAAAGAATCTAAACACCATTTCTGAAATTAGGGACCATAGTGGTTAGGACTACTCATAACAAAATTGTGGAGGCAAGCACAATTTTGTTTTCTTCTCTTTTTAAGAAACCTAGGGGATGTCCTATAGTAGAAATTATCAAAGTGATTGACCTCTTTCCTAGAGCATTCTTAGAGGAGATGAATGACTCCCTTCTTGATCGGATATCATAAGAAGAGTTTCTTAATACCCTTACTGCTTTCCAAAAAATAAAGAGTCTAGTCCCTAATGGTTTAACGGTGGAATTATTGTAGGTTTCTTCGATATGAACAAGGCAGATCTTCTTAAGGTGGTTCAAGAATCATAGTTCTCCAGTAAAATTTTAGGCTCTTTTAACATAACCTTCCTTGCTCTCATTCCCAAGAAACAAGAGGCCAAGTCCTTTAATTATTTTAGGCCAATACCATGTTGTAATTTGATCTATAAATTGATAATCAAGATCATTTCCAACAGACTAAATCCAAACTTAGTGATATAATTTCATAGAATCAATTCAGTTTTCTATTTAAAATACAAATCCACGATGTAGTCTCTTTTCCTAAGGAATCTCTACATACTATCAAGACCCGAAATATCCCATCCTTTGCTATGAAAATGGATCTCTCCAAATCATATGATAAAGTAATTTGGATTTTTATGCATCTTACATTAATCCAAATGGGCATGAATCTTCATTTAGTGAATTGGATAATGAGTTGTATCTCAACTACCTCTTTTGCAATCTTAATTAATGTCTTTCCTTCAAAGTTTTTTCAGTATTCAACAGGTCTCTGGAAAGGGTGTCCATTTTCTCATTTTATCTTCCTAATCATGGTTGAGGGATTGAGTAAGCTCATCCAAAATGAAAAATCAATGGAAGACTCAAAGGTTTGCAAATTTATGAAACACTTTTTTAACCCATATCTTATTTGTTGATGATGTTATTATTTTTGGTGTAGGATCTCATAAGAAGTTTGATGTTTTAAGAGATATACTGAGTCTTTATTGTCAAGCTACAGGAATGGAGATAAACCGGGAGAAATATTCAATGAGAACTCATGCTCTTAGAAAAGATCTTAAGTCCCAATTGAGGTCAACCTTCCCATATATGCAAATAAAAATAAAAGCTAGTTTTAAATACTTGGGTTTTCATTTAATGCCATATTCTTATTCCTTCAGAGATTGGATGTGGCTCGTAAAGAAAATTCAGGTTCAAATTAAAATGTGGGTCAACATATGGTTTTTGTGTGGGGGATTTTTGGTTCTAATAAAATATGTGTTGTGTATTATTTCATTGTTTTGGGTATCAATTGCTAAAATCCCAAAAGGGATTTTATCTAAAATTAGAAAACTATGTTTCAATGTTTTGTGGTCAAGTAAAAAGGAGGTCGATGGTATCTCGTTGGTGAGATGGAAGAAATTGCAATGCCAAAAGAATTTGGAGGGTGGGGGATAAAAAAATTGTTTAGATTTAATAAGGCTTTGGTTGAAAAAGCCTTTGGAGATTAATTCATAATCAGATGTTGTGGGGGAAAATAATGTCAGTAAAATATCTAGCATGCTCAACATTTGAAGAATGGATGCGTAAACAACGAAAATTGATTTTAAATAGTTCGATAGTTTAAAAAATGATGTTTATGCTTTCCCATTGATTGGATATTGGGTTGTGTGGAAAATTGGCAGTGGCAGAAAGATATGTATTGGCGAGGACCCTTGAGTTGGTGCAACATGGGTGCATAAATTATCATAGGAACTAGTTCATGATCTTCACAATTTGGGTATTTATACTTTGAGAGGTGCTTGTGCACTTTTGAGGGATGCTACAGACAGTTTATGTTGGCATGGAGAATAGGAACTTGGTTTAGTATAATTCCACGTGGAATCATGGGTCAATTTCACTGTAAATATTAAAGAAAATGTTATCACTCTTAATGATGAAAAGCACGATTATTTGTGTCGGGTGCGCAATTCCTTATTTGGTAACTATTTTGTGAAGTTAGGATATCTAGCATTGGCTGAGACAGAGTTTAATGGTGCAAATAAGTGATCATGGCCCCTTATTTGGAAGTTTCATTTCCCATGAAAGATGCAAATTATGTTGTGGCTGGCGCTAGAGAACAAATTGCTAACATTGGAAATTGGTCAGCATAGGGGTTGGATAGTTCCAAGTCGGTGCACAATGTGTAGGTCAAGTGAGGAGATGGCCTCCCATATTTTTGTTCTTTGTTGTTATGCTCATTGGGTCTAGGGGTATATTGGTATTTTGTACAAAAGAATGGTTTGCTTCATGTATGGAGTCAAAATATTTAAAGGAGTTCATATCCGTCCCTTGAATCTTTGTATATTTCATATCGTGGTCCAGAAACCTGTTTATCTTTCATAATTGTTTCATTACTAAGGAGGTCTTGGTGGGTTTTATTTATAAACAGGCGTGTGAATTTAAAATGTCTCCAAAAGCACCTAAAAAGAAAACTCCTATCATGCCATAGCTAGTCAACAATATCGTATGGGATTTTTTCAATGGTGCAAGCATGGACCATCTTCCAAGATGCAGGACTTGTTCATATGTGCTTGTTTAACCATAGAAAACATCACAATATTGTCACCCAACCATAGACACACATCCACCCCCGAGCACCATAATCTTTGACATATAGAATAATTCCGGAAGAAGTACCATACCCAATAGATAACCAAGAGATAACACACATTTATCCAAAGGTAGATCACCAAGAAGAAATTCCAAAACCATAAACCAAGACCAATACCCAACTGTAGTCGTTGCAGTTGCACTCCTCCTCTAGATTGGAGCACCAATTGACTTGTGTGAGCTTGTGAGTGAGTGTGTTTCCAAATGAGCTCAAACGCCCTCTATTTATAGTGATATTTGTCACCTGTCTAGTCCGACTTCTCCTTTTAGAGGATAATAATTTAATATTAATTCTTTTATTGAGCTGACTTGTCTTCTAGGATTTCTACACATCTGTCTAGGGTTTCTCTAGCTTTTAGAATATTCTAATCTAGTAAGAGGTTACACATGGAGGTTGATACCTCCCACAACTACCATAATATCAACACTCCCTCCTAGCTAGGGAGGTATTAACATGTAGCATCATCATATCCACACAGGCTATCTCATGAACAACATCACCACTATCAGTATCATCAGATAGCATCCTTACATAAAAAATATATCATCATCTGCATCATCTCTCAAGGCCATACTCCATTTGAGTAATTGGGCATGATGTTGAATAAGTCATGTAGTGCACTCAACAAAGTGTCTCTCATAAGTCACTCACTCAACAAAGTGATGCAAGGACCATTCTTCTAATTTGGACATACATCCTAGAAGAATGATTGTCCTAACAGATGATAAATGCCACACAATGGATGTTGGGTATGTGTTATATTCAAATGTGTCTCTCAGATATGAAGATGAAGAGAAAAATCTGACTGTGCCTCTTAGATTCAGTATTATTGAATGTGTTAGAGGAAGCTACAATCAAGGATTTATGGGATAAGTTAGGGAAGTTGTATCAGTCGAAGTCCCTAGTAAATAAAATATTCCTAAGATATTATTAGGTTTATTTTCAATTTACTAGATAACCATATCATATACAGGATCACTGAGAGAAACACAATCACAAGAGACACATCATTTATCCCGGGAAACCCTCATGGGGGATAAAACCTAGAAAAAAATTCCTTAATATAGATAGCCAATACAATGCCAATAGAATAAACCAAACACTACTGAAAGTCCCCTCCCAAGTAATGCACCTCTCTCTCTTACTTCTTCTCCAACTGTAGCTCCAAACTTTCATTCTGGATGATCGAATAAGTGAGTGAACAAATGAGGCATCAACCTCCTTTATTTATACAATTTGGCAGGTGTTGAAAGGAAGTGTCTTTTCATTGGTAGGGCCGACTTCTCCTTCTGGGTGGTTAGAACCACTTTAATTTATTCTGGGGGTTGACTTCTCATTTTGCATATTACAATTAGGGTTTAACCAATCTGCAAAAGGGGATTTGGTCATTTACAATGCCCGGCATGATCAATCCACAAAAGGGGATTGATCTAATGAATAATACATCAATAATAAATAGAATACTCTTTGCAGTTACAATATTTCAACACTCCCCCTTAACGAGAAGGGTATTCTACAACAACATCATGCAAGAGAGAGGGAAACATCATGAATAGTGGAACAT
>JASDQU011246342.1:37529-49588 GCA_032191745.1 Picea mariana | reverse complement strand
GATTTGAACTTGTGACCTCTTAAGAGGAAACACATGTTCTTAACCATTATGCCCACTCAAACTGTATTATCATTGCTCCATTGCACTATAATTTTTCTCTTCAAATTTTTTTTTCCAAATAAACATTATGTTGATTTGTGTGATTGTTGTTCTCTATTTTTTGCTTTTCATTAATGTTGTTGAATTTATAATTACCCTGCCCAACAGCAACCATGATATTCTACAATTACTGTTTAGACTTAAAAATGTAAACTATAACCATGCTTTAAAAACGTACACTATATAACCATGCTTGGCATGACTTTAATTCTTGTCTTCTCTCTTGTTGGCTGTTTTGTGAACCGTTTGGGGAGTCCGTTACAAAAGTGCAACATTCAGCACAGCTCTCCCTTTGATTAAGGTGAATCACAGTCACAACGCAAAGGCATTTGTATCATTCTACGTCAAACATGATGTTTCATATAGATCATGATTCGTGACTTTTTTTTTTCATTTACTAATTTAACATTTGATTTAAATTTCACGGTGTGAACCGTTAGAGATTCCGTTACAAGCTCAACATTCAGCACCGCAGTCCCTCCAATTAATTTAAATTTCACGGTTTGAACCGTTAGAGATTCCGTTACAAGCTCAACATTCAGCACAGCAGTCCCTCCGATTAATTTAAATTTCAAACGGTCTGAAYCGTTGTAYATTYCGTACAAGCTCAACAATTAGCACAGCAGTCCCTCCAAAWAATTTAAATTTCACGGTGTGAACCGTTGGACATTCCGTTACAAGCTCAACATTCAGCACACGTCCCCCTTTAATCGAGGTGAATCACAATCACTTCATGGTGTGAACCGCTGGGAGTCCGTTACAAGCTCATTCAGCACAGCGGTGCCTTTAATTATGGTGAATCACCGTCACTTCGAGAGAGCATTTGTACCATTCTCAGTGGAACATGATGTTTCATATGACGTTTTTGTTTCATTTATATTAATTTAACGTTTGATTTAAAATTTAAAAGGTGTACATGGTTTGATTTAGTATGTGGTTTGACATTCAGCGAGGCGGGGCGAGGACTCTGTACCCTTAGAGCTCCGACCAACGGCGATCAATACGCATCTTTGCACAGTTTTTAAGACTGCAGCAGGTGGTATATGGATGGTTGGATATATCTCTTTAATCAACAGCGAGCAATATGCAGTAATCAACAGCGAGCAATATGCAGCTTGCTGCACAGTCTTTAAGACTGCAACAGATGGTATATACATTGTCAACGAATTTTTAAAACTGTCACAAATAGTATATACATCATCAGTTATATCCCTACATATATACCAAGACAATCTAACAATATATATATCAACAGCTGCAACATGTTACAGAGTCTTTAAAACTACAATAAATAATGAATTTTAAACACTCTACAATAAGCTGCATATTGATCGCCTCGGCCCAACCGCACATTGGTGTACCCGAATTTGATTCATCGAATTTGGAATCGTATTGTTATTCAATTGCCCACTAACAACAACTAATTTCAAATCGAATTCGGAATCGTATTGTTATTCAATTGCCCACTAACAACAACTAATTTCAAACCCTCAGTGCACATCAATTTGTCCAATTTGTCCACATTATAGTTCATGAAAAGCGTCTTTAGAGAGATAGAGCATTATAGTTCATGAAAGGCGTCTTTAGAGAGAGAGAGCAAGATAGAGGCTGGAATTGCCATCAATTTGTCCACATCATAGTTTATAAAAGGCGTTTTTAGAAAGAGATAGCAAGATAGAGGCTGGAATAGAGAGAGTCTGATAAAGGCTTTGGGAGGCCAATGGGTGTGTGACCTAATAACATAATAGCATGATAAAGACTTTGGGGGGACAATGGGTGTGTGATCTAATAACATAACAGCATGTTGATGAAGCAAGTGGGTATAGATGATGTGTAATTTTGATGTTTTTTATATTTTTTTAGATAATTGTATAGATGATGATGTGTAATCTTGATGTTTTTATAGATGTCGATGTGTAATTTTGATGTCCTTATAGATCATGATGAAATTTTTTAATATCCTTATAACTCAATTATAGATGATGATGGAAAAATTTGATATCCTTATAATTTAGCTTATTTTGATGTTTCATGTGAACTGAGAAAAAAAACATGAAAAACACTTGTTTTTTAAACGATATTTTATAATTTTAATTTAAATATAAATGTATTTTAATTTATTAAAATATTCAAAAAACAAAAATGTTAAAACATTTTATATTTTAAATATTATTTAAATAATGTATATACTAATATTGTTTACATTAATAAAATTAATATTAATATTGATACATAATTAATTTGAGATGAATTGTTATTATTAAATTTTAATAAATTAGATAATTATTATTGTAATATAAATAATGTTTATATGATTTTGTATATATTAATAATATAATGTTGTCATAATAATAAAAATAAAAATTATATATATATTAAATAATAATAATTCTAAAGAATTAAAAGTAATCACTTACTCTTTTAAGGTTTTATAGATCAATTTGGTTTTAGTGGACGTTAATCATCATCATCATCATATTAAATAATAAAATCACATTAAACACAAACACACTTTATATTGTTTGTTATGAAGTTGATTACATGATTATATAATATGATTATTAATTCAATTTAATTAATAATAAATTTAAATTTATGTTTTATTATTAAGCTTGACAATGGGCACAATTAATGATCTTTTAATTTTATTTAACCTTAAAATCTAAAATGGCTACGCATTCAAGATGGCATATTCTTAGTCGTCCTCCAAAATCAATGAGCCAAATTTATTGCTCATAACTTCCTTGCATTTATGAAGGCATCTGTTAATATGTTTACTTTTTTACATTTACCTAAAAATACTTAAAAATTTACTCTGAACATATATAGTTGACACGTTCAAATGATTAAGAATATAATTGACACGTTCAAATGATTAAAAATGATTAATATATATGCATGCCACGTTTATATCACTCCATAGTTTTTATGTTAGAGCACCATTCATTTTTTATCCCACGACCTCCACGCATTACCTCCCACATTATGAACATTCCACGACTTGAACTGCCACAACCAATTAGATGTGAAATGCGTGGATGACCTCGCCAAGTCCAAAGACCTTGCTAAAATAATGGGCAAGAAAGGTAGCCGTTTAATGGCCGCGAATTCGTACAGGCTACAACTATTGCCTCCAAAACAGATTTTATAGGACTCATGGGCAACAAACAATATATAATTTACAGATCCATTCCCAACAGCGAGTGCTAAACGCTGTCCATAATGTCCAAAGAAAAAGTCTTAGTGTAAATTACAAGTTTTCAATTAAGGTTGTCAGCCACAATAATGTCCAAAGCCTATCGATCGCCAGCCACAATAATGTCCAAAGTAGCAGTCCATCAGCCACAATAATGTCCAAAGCAGCAGTCCACAGCTCAAATCACTATTTTTTATAACAGAATGGTGAATCTTTACGATGTGCCGGCTGAGAAGGTATTATTTTGATCCGAGCATCAAATTTTATGTATTTTTTTGTTCCCAAAACGAGTGCATCTTTAGTCCTTTAGTCCTTTTGGCGTTATTTAAGTTTGTACTTTAATATGTCAATTAAGGTTTGATTGTAAATAATATAAGGCAAAAGAGAATTAGGGTTTATTTGCAAACTAGATATGTCTTTAAGCGTTCATCAACCACAATTATATGTATGTGCTAGTTACTAGCACAGCCGCGACGTTAACTCGTTGTTGGTGAACGCCGAAAGGCTTAAAACTGGTAAGACTAAACGGGGCAGAAACACTTACGACTGGTAAAATTATGTGCCCTAATTGCAAATAAATCTTAGAGTCTCGCGTCTCTGTAGTTCTTTTGGGAAGCGTGCCTTTGATTGCAAACAACGAATTTGGTTGATTGCAAAGGAACTTGGACAAAGTCCACTGTCTAGGAACGAATTTGGGAAGTCAGTATCTCAGAAGCAGTATTTGGATTTTTACCGGGTATACTTCAATCTGTCTCTAAAGATGGTTTATGGTTATTGATCTCACAGTTTTTAGCTCAATGATCGGCATGAGATTGAGATTGAATATACTTAAAATTTGAATATTTTCTTCCATGATAATCATGAGCTTGGGAGTTCAATGTATTTAAAACTTGAATATTTGTTCCGTGATAATCATGAGATTGGGAGTTCAGCTAATAAAATTTGGAAGCCAACAAAGATCATCAGGCCATCTCCCGACGCCATGGAGAGACGAAACCCATAATGCCCAGAACCGTAATGCCAAAAACCGTAAACCGTAATGCCAAAAAACATAAGTCGTAAACCTAAATCAGTGATTGGTAAAACCTAAATCATAAATTTAAATCGTTAATGCTCAAAAACGTAAATCGTAATGCAAAAAACCATAAGTCGTAAACCTAAATTGGTGATCGCTAAATTGCAAAAAACTGTAAATAATAATTAAAACTGGAAATGCTTGAGTTCACATCCACGCGGCCATAAACATCCGCAGTGGTAAAAAAAATGACTGCGCGTAAAAAAAATTAATTGGCATCCAACACCCACGTGGCCATAAGTATCCGCCCAGTAACAATAACTTAGTAAATTGTGGTCAGCTTAATAGATTATCTCTTAATCACTGAACGTGGCAATCTGGTGGTGAGCAAGTAATTTTTTAATCTGATTTAGTAAATGTAAAAAAGTAATCACATAAACGGACATCTTTATAAATGAGCGGAAGTTAATTTATTAAAATCTCATCCATTGATTAGAGAGGACGACGAAGAATATGCCAACATCTTCAATTGCCAACCCTAGGATTGAAATTTATGATTAAAAGGTGATTAATTCTGCCCATCCCATTGTCAATAGGTATACGCCTTTCGGCGTAATAATTAATTCAATAATAATAAAGAAAATAGTATAATAATATTTACAGTATAATTTATTATATAATATTATAATGTTATTTTATTTTTTATTTTTTATATATGATTACATATTTAGTTTAATTGCAAACCATTATATATAATATATAAAAACCATTATATATATAATATATAAAATCCATTATATATAATAGATAAAAGAGAAAATTTTAAATCATAAAATAATATTAAGTTTGCTAAACTTTTAATTATAGTTTAGTAGTGTATAACATATAAAAATATTATTTATTATTATTATAATATATTAATGTAGTTTATAACAATTTAAAATTATAGTTTAGTGTAGTGTATAACATTTAAAAATATTAAATATTATTATTATAATATATTAATGTAATTTATAAAAATTTAAAATTATTTTAATATTATTAATATTATTAAAATGATTTAAGATGTGATTTTTTAATATTGTTTTATGTCGCTAAACAGAAGATTATATTAATATTAATATTAGTTATTATGAATTATTATTATACACATTTTTATGTTTTCTATTAAGACAAAATTATGATTACATTAATTTTTAATATTTTAATATAATATTATCATTTTGATAATATAAATAAACAATATTTTAATTATATAATTATATAATATGTATGTTGATGTGGTTTATTATTTTCTTCATAAATGACAAATAATATTATAATATTATTTATTTTAATTATATATTGTAATGTTTTAATACACTAATATGCTTCATATTATATATTATGATTCTATATGTTTTTATGAGCCATGTATCGATTATATTAATATATGGTGGGTTATACTTGTATTAGATTTTAATATTTTAAAATAATAATATGCGATCCATGATATAAAATAATATTTTGGGTTTGTTATCTCTACTTGTTAGTTATGATTGAATTCATATTGTGTATGGGAATTCATAGCTTGTAGATTTAGAAGGATGCATTTCTTTGATTGGAAGCTTTTGGATTAGAGTCATATATCATTCTTGTATTTTTTTGCAAAAGAAAATTAGGGATAAAACATTTCATTGGTGTTTTCATAGTATTGATATGAAAAATTGAAGGAAAGATTTTATAGAGTGCAAGCACATTGAGTTCACTTGAGAGAATCCCTCACTACAATTTGAGGTGTTGAATATGGATTTGCTTGTTTGAAAGAGTGGATATGATAATGGCATTGTTGCAATAGTTGATAAGGAAAGAAACCCTAAACTTTTCTTATGTATTGTAATAATAGAATTGTTAAGGTTCTTCTTAAAGGCTCTTAGATCATGATGAAGACCGAGAATGGAGTTCCCAACACTCAAAGCCACACCAAGGCTTGTTGAGAATCTATTTAGGGTTTCCACTTCATACATATTTCCACAACATTGAAGGGAATAGGAGGTTAGGGAGAATGTAGATTCTAGAGGAGTAAGTGATAGATTATTTGGATGACCCTTTGGAGGGCCAATAGATATGAGTCAACCCAAAACTTGTTGGTTTAATCTTGATTCGATCATAGAGTAGTTAATATAACCTTGATTCACTAATTGACAATTTTAACATTGGTGGTTTATGGGCCCGTGGTATTGGATAACGTGTGGTATTTTCCCATGGTATTTTATGCGATGAAGCATATTTAAATGCTTTAACAAATCCATTGTAAAATGCCTCATATGGGATAGGTTTGGCCAAGGTTAATAGATATCTATTAGGTGTTGGTTTTTCTAGGCTTGTGATTACATTATATATGTTTCATCAAACAATAATTAGTCATGAGCGTCTTTGAAAATGAAATCTTATATGGAGGAAGAGCAATATAGGAAATAAAATAGGTGGATGTTTCAAGCATATGATCTTGTAGTTAGATTCCTCAAGTGGCCTGATGTTTGGTTGTGTTGGATAAGTTTATAAATATATATATCAAGTGTTGGTTTCCCCAATAAAGGGGTTCCAAGGTTAATATAGACTCTTTTGTATATGCTTTTATGAGTTTGAGTGTGTTGTCATTGTCTATGTTGTTGTGCCATATCTCTTTGTCTTAGTAATTAACATGTGGTATCAATCTAGCTTAACTTGAACTCTTTGACGAGAGTGGTATGATATGGAGTGACCTATGGAAAAGAATTATACAAAGAATAATGTTGTCTTGGCTTAAGTCTATGGTTTAGGTTGTGATGGTTCATGGGTATATGAACCATGGTAAATGACTAATGAAAATACATTACAAGGATTAATGTGGAGAATGAGTGCTTGATTTGGCTCAATGTATTTGCAAAATAGAGGAATAGAAGCAAAGAAGCAGATAGATTCTTCTTGCATCATTCACTCGAGTATATAGTGGTAAGATAAGTACTTGGTTGACAAGTAATCAATATATGTAATTGTATTTGGAGTAGGAGGGGTGCTAGCAATGAAATGGGTTGATTCTTCATAGCATCATGTGCTCGTCCATAAAATCATAATTATTTTTATGGAGTTGGATTTTATCACATGTAAATGGGAATATGCTTGTAGGTCTTATTGAAGCATTTGTATGCCTCATTTGATGCTCACTAGTATAAAGTATAGATATAGACCTCGGTGATAGTGGTCACAATCTATTCCCATAAATGGTAAATACATTTTGAGAGGGGTAGGTATTTATCCCAAGTCAAGTTTAAAGGGGGAAATGTTGAGTTAATATTGACATAGTCATAGAGTAGTTAAGATAGCTTTGAAACAATTACATAGAGTTTTAGCATTCATGGTTTATTGGCCTATGGTATTGGGTAACCCATCATATTTCCCCTTGGTATTACATATGATGAGTCCTATTTAATGGCTTGGAATACTCCATTGTAAAATGCCTGGAGTGGTTGGTGTTGGCCCAACTTAACCATTTTGGCCAATGTTATTAATAGATATATATATGGAGGTGTTGGTTTTTTGAGTTAAGGGTTTCCAAGATAAATATTCACTCTATGTGCATGCATTTTGTGTTGTCTTTGATATTTTTCTCTCTTTATTTTTAGCAAAACTAAATCCTTCAAATGCAAGGTGAGATCCATGGAAGCATAATTTTTTGGGGTCTAATCAACTAGAGAAGAGATGGTATTTATCATTGAGGAGTTGGCACATGCCTTGTCTTATTATGTTGCATGAGATAGATATTTGACATAGGATTTAAGGAGATGGCTCTAGGTGATGTATTCACTGTAAATCATAACTATCAATTAGGAAACCCTATGGAGAATTGTGCTAGGCTAGATTTGGAGGACATTTGGGAATTATCCCAATGGACTAGTGAGTAAGAGTATTGGAGGAAAGAAATTAATATTTCTGATGACACATTTACTCTAGAAGGGAAGTGTAATGACATTTCTCCATAATTTTACAGCTTAGAAATAATTTTTTAGCAACACATAGATCTAGGTTTCATAGGAAATCAAATAGATTTTGATATCATGAGTGACTCGATAATTTAAGTCTTAGAGAATTTAGGGTTTAAGGTGTGGAGGGTGAAAGGAATAAAATGTGTCAATAAGAAATAAGAATCAGTCAATTTACTCTTCAGTGAGAATACACAGATAAATTAGATTATTGGGATGAAAGAGCTAGTGATAGTGGGTTGGTTTTCGAGAAGGAGAGTGAACACCAAATCTTTGAATGTATTGATAAATATAAACTTTGAACCTATTTAAGGTTATAATTTCTATGCCCTTTTATTAGTAAAAGGGTTGATTGTCTAGAATTTTTGGACTCTCTGAGATGTTGAAAATATCGTACATAAAATATGGAAATGGGGAGCCCAGCCGCTCTTTCTAAAGAAATGGCATCTTGATTTTGATGCGAGATCTACAAAAATGTATACGTTGTGATTCTAGGTCACGATTGGGAATACACTTGGAACCTATTATGGAGTGAACATCTCTTTCAAATGCATTGGCTACTTGGTTGTTTCATTTATCCTAGTCAAATTGGAAATTAGCAAATGTTTGGCCAAAACAATGGATGTTAGGAATAGATTGACCTAGTATTTACTAACAATTGTCTACAAAGGAACACCCTTTAGATGTGGTTGATTCCATTGCTATGGACACCTAGAAATTGAGTGCTCTCTCACTTTTAAAAATAATATTTGGAAATTGAAGTTGTTTATGGAAGACGACAAGGATTTCTTACTAGAGAGGAATATAAATTTGAAGATGAAGATAAATCTAGGGGAAATTGGGACTACAAATTGTCGAAAGGAGGTTCTTTTGGGAGAGGTATCTCAATCATTGGACATGAGCTAGATTAAATAAAATTTAGTGGAACCCTCCAATACAAGAAAGGAAGACTCTCTTATTCTAGGAAATATTTCATTTTCTCTTTATTTTAATAAAAGGAAACTTGATGAAAATTATGAAAATTATTTCCATGATACAAACCCCAAATCATGGAAATAAGATTATGAAAATTATGAAGATATTCCTACCCAATCTATTGAGTATATATATCCCTAAATCTCTTCTAAGTATCCCTATTCCTGGTGTAGAAGAGGGCTCGATAGAAGGGACCTTGATTTTAAATCCCTTTCTTATCATTGCCATAGCTTCAGAAAGTATGGAGGACAATAGAAAAGTACCTTCAATCAAATTATGGAATTAGGGTAAATGTAACCTTGTATTTCTGAAGGAAAGTTGAACGGGGATTGGGTCATATTGATTTAGAGAAAAATGTCCCTCATAGGGTAAGTATTTTTTTATTTCCTTAGAACAAAAACAAGGTTTCTTAGAAATAAAATGTGGAAGTTGTAAGTGCCTTGGATCTACAAATATAATCTCACACAATAAATCCAAGAACAATATAGAAGAAATACACACTTTATTATTATCAAACCCTTAAGGTAGGGAACCAACTTATAATTGATCCTATTAGAGGCGCCAAACTCCTATTGATATAAGCTCCAAATACAATACTCTTCCACCATGCTTCATTATATTACTTATATTTCCTTATATAATACTATCTACCCCCTAATAACATTCTAGAGACAGAAACTTCTAGTAATCCTTCGCACATTTATTTTATTCACACTATTACATGGAACTTATTTATGAGAAATGTCCTTCATACATAATATAACCAGGCTATTATTTCCATTGGATACCTCCCTTGGTATTGCATATTATCCTCTTAGGTATACTACATTCCACCTTCCTTAGAGAAGTGTTGTCCTCAATTCTTGTTTTGATGAAGTACAACCATATACTAAGGTCCCATGGATGAGTGTGGACCATAATGATGAAATATGCTAGAGAAATAAAGTCCCATGTATAAGTTCTAGTCACCATGTTGAACTAGTCCAAGTTCCACTTTAAACCTGGGTCCTGTGTATGAGTGTTGAATATGACACCCAACTAATGAATCATGAGCTCCATGAACAACCAATTAATATGCTCCAAAAACCAACCAATGACATGGGGATTCAAATAAATATAATCCTCAAAAATATCATCTACAAAATTGTAAAGGGTCAAGGTTGAATTTGGAAGGAACAATACCACTACAGAATATTCAAGTTGAACATTGATAGTCATAACGGCCCCCGATTTCCCTTAATGATGTTATCTACATAAGGTGGAGTAAATTCATCAAATAGAAGAAAAAAAATGTTATCATCCCACATATGGTATGATGTTATCATACCATATACAAATAATCACAATCACTCTCTAAATCTTACCAATAATATCTTTCTCGATTATATTCTTACTTCATGCAATGGTACATGGTTACAATAATACATTTCTCCTAATATTTAGTGAGTTTATTTTGAAGATCTTAGATAGTGTCTTGTAACAATATTATTATATTAGTACACTACAATATTGTAGGTTTTGGATATTTAAGAGAGGAACAAAATACAAAGGTAAAAATGTTAAATAGAGGAAATTAATTTTTGGAAAAAGAAAAAGAATGGAGCCTAAAAGGCATATCCTTATGGATTCAAGCAGGAGATGACAACACCAAGTTTTTTCATAGATATGTAAATTGTAGGATTATATTAACTAAATATGGAAAACAAAAAAGTAATATAGTACATAGGAAATTAATTTTAAAGAGATATAAAATAAAGGGGTTGATTAATTTTCATTTATTTTCAAGGAAGACAGACAATTCACCATTGTTGAGGTTATAAAAATGTCAAATTCTTTCCCGAGGTTTCTAAATGCTAAGGACAACCAAGAAATGATGAATGAAGTTGGGAAAGAATAATTGTATACAATTCTTGAAATCTTCCATAAGGACAAAATCCTAGGGCCAAATTCCTTCCCTATGGGATTTTTTATTAGGTTCTTTGAGTTTATAGGAGAAAATTTAAGACGATGCAGGTTGAGGCTTCTAGAATAACAAGGAAGATGATTGGATCCTTGAATACTACCTTTCTTATACTTATTCCAAAATGCGATGATCCTTCATCCTTTGAAAAACTTAGACCAATTTCCTTATGTAGTTTCATTTACAAAATCATATCTAGTGTAATTTCAAAGAGACTAGCGAAGATGTTCTCAAGTAAAATTTATGATGAATAGTTTGGGTTCTATGAATGACAAAAAAAATCCTTAGGCTATAGGGATTGCTCAAGAAGGAATCCATTCCATTAAATCAGGAACCAAAATTCAATGGTGGTGATATTGGATATTTCCAAAGAATATGATAGGGAATGTTGGATTTATCATAGGATTATTCTTATTCATTTAAGATCCTGTCACCAATTTGTAATTTGGGTAATGAATTGTATAACATTTGCCTCCTTTGTTTTTATGATTGATGGGTAAACATAAAATTTATTCAATATAGGAAGAGGATTAAGAAAATTATTCCCTTATCCCCTCTCCTTTTCCTCTTAATTTCTGAAGGACTGAGAAGGTTTCTGAAGGAGGCTTCAAAAATTGGCAATTTTAAAGGGGTTGTTATTGGCCAATTCGGTAACATTACACATATTATAATTTTTTATGAAATTCTAATTTTCTATGAGGGATCAATAAGTATTGTATGGAAGTTTAAGGTCATAATGGATTTTTTTCTGTAAGGCAATAGAAATGAAAATAAATCTAGAGAAATTTCATTCTTGGAACCCAAACTATTCAT
>JASDQU011246342.1:4764-23629 GCA_032191745.1 Picea mariana | reverse complement strand
ATACCCCATGAATACCATACACCCCTCCATGCGGGGGCTTCACCCCCCTGTAGGGTCCGGGGGTGGAAGGCCCCCGGCGGGGGTTCAATGGACAACGTTCCCTGATGGGGGTTCGGGGGGTTCTCCCCCGAAGGAAAAATTTCCATGTAAATGTTTATTGTAATTTCATAGTAAATCTGGACTGTTCATTATAAGGTCGCATATATGACGGTATAAGTTATGTTAGGTTTTTTTTCCCCAGAAGGAAACCCTCTTTTTGTTAATTTTTAATGCTTTTCAATGATAATAGTACAAACATGATCACTGAGAGAAACACAATCACAAGGTACACAACATTTTATCTTGGGAAACCCTCATGGGGGAGAAAACCCCCCAAAAAATTCCTTAATATAGATTGCCAATACAATGCTAAGATAAAGATGAAAACACTAAATATAATCCCACACTAAGCATGGTGCTCTCTCTCCTTCATATTGAAACTACATCTACCTCCAATATATGTGCACTTGTTGAGTGACTGAGTGAGTGGACAAGTGAGGCACCATCCTCACTTATTTATTCTAGCTGGGAGGTGCTAGGGTTGTGTCTTTTCACCAAGATGGGTTAAGTTCTTCAAATAGTGGTTAAAACCGCTTTAATTATCCATAGGGGTTAAGTTTACAAACAACACCATATAACTATGGTTTTACCAATCCACAAAAGGGGATTTGGTCTTATACAAAGCCCGACATGATTAATCCACAAAAAGGGATTTGATCTATAAGAAAATAACTCAATTATAATTAGAATATTCTTCGTAGTTAAAATATTTCAAAACTCCCCCTTAACAAGAAGGGTATCCTACTGACATAACCCAATACAACATCATCATGAGAAGGATAGGGAAGCATCATCATCAACATCTGGAACACTAACTTGCACATCCATAAATCATCGAAAGTTTTTCTCATCATCAACATCATCATATTCCATAGCATGGAGCTAGAGTAGCATCATCATCATTATATGCATCAACATCNAAGTAGAGGGAAGCATCATCATCAACATCTAGAACACTGACTTGCACATCCATAAATCATCGAAAGTTTTTCTCATCATCAACAACATCATATTTTACAGGATGGAACTAGAGTAGCATCATCATCATTATATGCATCAACATCAATTAGTATAACAATAATACAACATCATCAATCAATACAAGACTGATACATCATAAAAAAAACACGAGCTCGATACATCATCAACAACACGAGGTTGGTACAACAAAATCAACAACACGAGGATGAAACAACAACATCATCAGCATGAGGTTGAGACAACAACATCATCATCTTATGGAAACAAAATGAGGCAGGTGGAACAACAACATTTTGTGTCACTCTGATAGAGTATCCTTATTGGACCTTTGATATATCCCCAAGAATCAAAATATTCCCTAGGATATAAAATCCTAACGGAGGTACCACTTGGTACTCTGACAGAGCATCCTTACCAAACCTTTGAGATCTTTCGAGGAATCAAAAGATTCCCCAAGATATAAAATCCTAAGGGAGCTACTACTATTTACCATAACTAGCATATACATGCAAAGGTACTTTGACAAATTGTCCTTACCAGACCTTTGGGATCTTCCCAGGGATGATCAATCCCCTAGGATATAAAATTCTAATGGAGCTACCCGTTGTTGGTCAAGATACTATAGCATCTTCAACATCACTTCCCCTTTCGAGGGAGGTCCTTTTAGATAACACCAATATTGTCTCTAAAGTGCTCAAACTTCACACGAGACAGAGGATTGGTAAACACATTTGCAACTTGCTCATATGTGCCAACATATTGGAGCTTTATAGCTCCCCTCTGCACTAGATCATGAATGTAGTGATAAAAGATCTCTATGTGATTCGACTTATGATGAAACATAGGGTTCTCCATCATATTTATGCAACTATGGTTATCACATAGAATCACAGTGGCTTCCATCTCCAGATCGAATAGACATTTCAACAACTTTCGAATCCATATGGATTCACAACTGGTGGAACATGATGAAATGTATTTCACTTTTTCCATGCTGAGAGAAATAATGGATTGCTTCCTGCTCTTCCATGAAGTCATGGATGACCCCATACTGAAACAACATCCTGAAGTGCTCTTTCTATTAGAAACACTTCCATCCCAATATGATTCAATATATCCATACAATCTGAAGTCACGATCTCCAGTATAAAATATACCATATTCCAACATACCCTTAAGGTATATCATCACATGTTTTGCAGATGCAAGGTGAACACGTCTGGGGTCTACCAGATACTGACTCAAAGTGTTCACAACAAAACATATATCTGGCCTGGTATTCGTCAGATACATCAACAAACCAATAATTTGTATTTACAGAGTAACATCAACCAATTCTAACAAAGTATCTACCATGAGCTTCAACTTTGTTTCCATGGGTGTGTTCATGGATTTACATTTCAACATGTCAAACCTCTTCAGTATTTCAACTACATAGTTCCATTGGTTAAGGAAGATCTTCTCTGGGATCTACCAAACTTCAAGACCTAAGAAATAATGCACCAGGCCTAGGTATTTCATATCCAACTTTGCAACGAGCTTCTTCTTACAATCTGTGATGATCTTTTCTTATCCAGTCAATAATAAGTCATCTACATCCAACAATAATATAACTGGATCATCATTCATAACCTTGAAGTAATGGTTAGAATTAGCTTTAATCTTGGTAAATCCCAAGATCGTCAGGAAACTGTCAATTCTTTCATAGAAAGATCTAGGACCTTGCTTCAATCTGTACAGAGCTTGCTTCAATCTGTATAGAGCTTTCTTCAATCTGGAGACATGAGTCTTCCTATCTTTAACTTCAAACCCTTGTGGTTGTTCTATATACAATTCTTCTTCAATAACACCATTCAAGAAGTTTGTTTCACATCCATCTTGTGTAACTTCCACTGCATATTAGCTGTAAGGGATATGATGGTTCTGATAGAAGTGTATCTCGCTACAGGAGAAAATGTATCTTCATAATCAATGCCTTCCTTCTGAGAAAATCCACGAGCTACAAATATTTCTTTATATTTTTCAATACTTCCATCTGCAATATGTTTTATCTTGTATAACCATTTGGATTATACCACATATTTGTTCTTTGGTCTGTGAACTATTTCCCATACATCATTCTTTATAATGGACTGGTATTCTTCCATCATGGAAGCCACCCATTCTTTCTTCTGAATGGCTTCTTCAAAGAAGGTAAGTTCCTTCTCTAAGAGATTACACATCAAGGCCATATAAGTGGAGAATGGCTTAGGTTTCTTACTTTGTCTCATGGTTCCTTCCGGGGCACCAAAATTCTCTCCATATTGAATAAGTTCCCTTGTCCAAGCTGGATTTCTCTTGTGAGATATCATCATATGGGGAGGTTCTTGAGATTCTATCATTTCATGATCTTCTGTAATCTCATCATTAGGGGTAACTATGACTTCCTTCATAGGTTCTGCAACTCTGGGAGCTACAGGTTCTTCTTCATATGCTTCTTCAAGTTGGCACTTCCTTGATATTTTAAGTGTTACATATTCATCAAAGGTTACATCTCATATGATCCCAATATGATGGTAACCTGATATGTAAATTATGAAGGCTTTAGAGACTTCAAATTATCCAACAAATATTCCCTTCTTTCTTGAGGGATCCATCTTGGTTCTCCTCTCTTTCGGAATGTGTACAAACACTCAATAACCAAATATCTTGAGATGACTTACTTCTGGCTTCTTTCCGAAGAACATTTATTCGTGGGTTTTGAATCCAAGTGCTCTATGGGATAATTTGTTTTGGACATAAAATGTTGTTCTTGCTGCTTCAACCCATAAGTGCATTGGAAGATCTTGATCATGGATCATGGTCTTCGTTGCCTCCATTATTGTTCTATTCTTTCTTTCTTCTACACCATTTTGTTGAGGATTATAGGGAGTGGTGAGCTCCCTCTTAATCCCGATATCTCTGCAAAATATTCCAAATCATTTTGAGGTCTATTATCCTCCATTATTTGACCTGAGCATCTTGATTTTTCTTTCAAGGATATTTTCTACCAAGGCTTTCAATTCCTTGAACTTTTCGAGTACTTCATCTTTTGATTTCAACAATTAAACCCAAGTCTTTCAAGAATAATCATCAATAAATTACACATAGTATACATACCCACTTAGAGAGGTTGATGGGATTGAGCCACATACATCTAAGTGGATGAGCTCCAAGATTTCTTCTGCTTTACTATTTCTCTTTGGGAAAGGATTGTTTATGTTGTTTCCTTGTGCAATGTACATCCCTTGCATACACCTTCATGGTCAAACTTGAATCCTGGAAAACCTATAACTACCTTGCTTACATATGGTAAGGCTTTGCAGTTTACGTGAGATAATATTATATGTTAAAGTTTAGATGGACTCTGAGTAGAGTAAGTCAAGGCCGAGTGAAATTTTAACTTATACAAGCCACCTTCTTCTATTCCAATAACAATTACATATTCTATGGTTTTTCCTTTAGTCCACATAAGAAATTATCCATCTATGAATGAAAACCTAAATCCTTTATTATCTAAAGTTGAGATAGAAAGTATGTTCTTTTTCAAACCTGGTAGATAGAGGACATCCTTGATATTCATTGGAGTTCCTAAATTTAGTTTGTAAGTGGATTCTCCCATTCCTTTGATAGGGTACTGATAGTCATCTCCAAGTGAGACTTTTAGGGGAAAGTCCTTTTCTATATGGATAGACAGAATGTCTCTCTGACCTTTCATGTGCTTAGAAGCACCACTATGTATGAGCCAAGTATCCTCTCCAGGTATCATAGATCCTAAGAGAGAAGAGAATAAAACATAGTCTTCAATATTTTCTTCAGTTGTCTTTGTGGGTGGCTCATCATCTTCAACTGCATGGACATGATGTATTTTATTGTTTCTCTTCATCTATTCTTCCCTTATGGTAGGAAAATTCTTAGCAATGTGTCTGATCTTATCACTATGATATCATTGATAAGAGGATAAATATTTTTCTCTTCTTTGTCCCTTATGATATTTCTGGAATCTCCTTGGAGGGTGAGATTCTTTATGGAAGTGTGTGAACCACTTTGGGGAGTGATATTACTTATGAAGATGGGTATCCTTTTAGAAATGACACATTTCATCCCTCATTTAGTATGAGCAGCAAAGACTTGATCTTCATCACTTAATAGTACTGCTTCTTAGTTTGCCACTCTTGATTCTTCTTGAACACATTATTCCCATATGCTATCGAAATGGAGATTTTCTTTTCTTGCACAGATGGTTTGGATGAAGGCATCCCAAGGTCCTGTGAGACCATTAAGAGAATTCATTATAAGTTCATATTCATCTAGGTTGTCTCCAATTGCTTCTAATTGTTCCTTGAATTGAGAAACCCTAGAGTAATAGTCATGGACTGTTTCTCCCTTCTGGATCTGTGTATTCTTGAGTTGGGTTCTCAAGTTCATCTTCCAGTTGATGTTCTTTCCTTCATACATTCTAGTTAGGGCATCAAAAATTTCTGTTGGAGTATTATTAGAATACACTTGAGGGATCAAGTGATCTTTAATGGAATATGCAATGATCCTTTTGGCCCTAACCATATCCTTCTTATACATTTCTTTGGCCGCTTCTTCTTCAGGTTTTGGTACATTTTATTTTATGAATTTTCATAGGTCATTCACTTCAAGAATGATTCTAATTCTGTACTTCCAAGAACTTAATTTTTCCACTCCTTCTAACTTGTCAACAAGCTTAGTGCTTGTAGACATCTTGGCCTAGAGTTGTGAAAATGACAAATGAAATTTCTCAGAAAGTGATTCTGAGCTTACCAGGAGATGCGATGCGCTGAGGCGAGTAGGCTAGATTTGTTTTACTTAAAAAATTTCAACCTTTTACCCCTTAAGAATTGACCTACAAAAATATGGACTGGTACTTCTAGTTTCCTGTTTTTTTGGTTCCAGTCAAAACTATGGTTTGACTTTCAGGAGGCTGTGGCCACTGAAAAGGTGTGCTCAAGTTGTTGATGAGTTTGCTAGGCTAGGATGCACCTCCCTATATGTTTTTTAGTAAAAAATTCCCTTCCAACAAAAATACCTAATTTTCTTGTACGACAACAATGACGTTTTTGGTCACCCATTGAAAGGTGCTCTCTTCAGTTTAGCTCTGATACCATGTTAAGTTTTAATTATTTTGAAATATAATAGCACAAAGAGGGTCACTGAGAGAAACACAATCACAAGGTATAGAAAATTTATCCTGGGAAACCCTGATGGGGGAGAAAACCCAACAAAAAATTCCTTAATATAGATTTCCAATACAATGGCAAGGTAAAGACCAAAACACTAAAGATAATCCCACAGTGAGCATGCACCTCTCTCTCCTCCTTCTTGCAACTACAACTACCTCCAAAAGATGCACACTTGTTGAGTGATTGAGTGAGTGAACAAGTGAGGTGCCATCCTCACTTATTTATACTAGCTGTGAGGTGCTAGGGTTGTTTATTTTCACCAAGTTGGGCCAAATTCTTTAACTAGTGGTTAAAACCACTTTAATTGGCCCTAGGGGCCGAATTTAAAAACAACACCACATAAATATGGTCTGACCAATCCACAAAATGGGATTTAGTCTTATACAAAGCCCAACATGATCAATCCACAAAAGGGGATTTGATCTATAAAAAAGTAACTCGATTATAATTAGAATATTCTTCACAGTTACAATATTTCATCACATTTATGAGGGAAATGTATTGAGGCTATGCATCATTGTGAATATTCTGTTCTGAGAGAGGACACTGTGAGATAAAGAAGAGGAAGTTACAACAGGTGTGTTATAGGTTGTATCCCTTCATTTGTTGGATAGTAATAAAGAAAGGACCTAGAAATTTCTCTGGTGGACGTATCCCACATTGAGTGAACCATGTATATCTGTATCTCTATTGTATTGTGTATATTTTGAGTTTTATTTCCGCATTTGTCTTATTTTATTGCTCCGCGATCCTATTTTTCTAACAAGAGGGAGACATAGAGGGGGGATAGAAAGTGTGGGAGGGATATAGATGGAGACATAGAGGGGGGATAGAAAGTGTGTGTGTGAGAGTGTAGGAGGGAGATAGAGGTAGACAAAGATGGGAGGTAGAGAGTGAGTGTGTTAGAGTGTGGGAGGGAGAGAGAGGAAGAAATAAAGGGGGGATAGAAAGTGTGTGTGTGAGAGTGTTGGAGGGAGAGAGAGGAAGAAATATAGGGGAGGTATAGAGTGAGTGTGTTAGAGTGTGGGAGGGAGAGAGTGGTAGACAAAGAGTGGAGGTAGTGACAAAGAGGAGGGGTAGTGACAAAGTCTGAGAGGGAGGGAGAGGGAGACAAAGAAGGGGGTAGAGAGAGGGATAACAAGAGGAAGGGAAGTAGAGAGGGAGACATAGAAGATGGGTAGAGAGAGTGTTAGAGGAAGGGGGGGATATAGAGGGATACAAAGAGGGGGGATAGAGAGAGAAAGAGGATCATAGAAAGTGAGACTTAGACTAATAATGAGGAATGACTTATTGGAAGATAAAGTGGGGATTTAGAGAGTGAGTTCGTTAGAGTGTTGGAGGGAGAGAGAGGTAGACAAAGAGGGGAGGTAGAGAGTGAGTGTTTTAGAGTGTGGCAGGGATTCATAGGGAGATGTAGAGGGGGCATACATATTGTGGGAGGGAGAGAGAGGGATACATACAGGGGGGACAGAAAGTGTGTGGGAGGGAGAGAGAGCTAGACAAAGAGGGGAGGCAGAGAGTGAGTTTGTTAGAGTGTGGGAGGGAGAGAGAGGAAGACATAGAGAGGTAATAAAAAGTGTGTGTGCGAGAGTGTGGGAGGAAGAGAGAGGCAGACAAATAGGGGAGGTAGAGAGTGAGTGTGTTAGAGTGTGTGATGGAGAGAGAGAGGTAGAAAAAGAGGTGAGGTATAGAGTGAGTGTGTTAGAGTGTGGAAAAGGGAGAGAGAAAGACAAAGAGGAGGGGTAGAGACAAAGTGTGAGAGGGAGAGAGAGGGGGTAGAGTGAGGGATATTGAGAGGAAGGGAAGGAGAGAGGGGGACATAGAAGTGGGGTAGATAGAGAGTGAGAAGAAGGGGGGATACATAGGGAGACAAAGAGGGGGAATAGAGAGAGAAAGAGGGGCAAAGAGAGTGACACTAAGACTAACAACAAGGATATACAGAAAGGGTGGGAAAGAGGTGGAAGAGAGAGGGGAGGGAAGGACAAAGGGGAAAAGGGAGACAAAAAGAGATAAAGATCGGAATAGGGTGATATAGGGAGGGAGTGGGTGTGAGAGTCTAAGGCATGTCAAGGTAAGGTATAGGTCTATGTCTTTCCATTCCTTATGATGTATAAGTCCTGCCATGTCTAGGTCTTACCATGTATAGGAGTGTGAGGGATAGAGAAGGATATGTAAAGGGTAGGTAGAGAGGGAGAATAAGAGGGGGGGTATATGTAGGGGAGCGAGAGAGAGACAGATGGAGGGAGGGAGGGAGGTAGGGAATTAGGGGCATAGGAATGATTTTTAGGAGCACGTGTGTGTTCCTAGAGCATGTGCGTGCTCCTAGAGCACGCGTGCACTCTAAGAATGGAAACAGGTTCTTTTGAATTCCATTTGTTTTGGTGGGATTGACAAGGTGTATGCAGACTTGGTTGGCTCAGATTTATGTTCGGGATGACAAACCTAGTGGTTCATTTTGGAAATTGATAAAAACCTCCATTTGTGTGAATAACGCTCTATATCTTTGTCTTTGACGTTATTTTTCTATAGTATAAACAATTATGTTGTTGACGAAACTATCAACATAGATATATTCAACTATGCATATTTCAAATATATAATTTTTTTTTTTAAATTAATATTTTTTACTAATTTTAATCTATTTTTGTCTTCACATATATCAAAATACTAGAATACATATCTCTCTTATTTATGCTAAAATGTTTTCTCAACTTAACCATTTCTCAAATGAGTTATATCTGGCACTAGAGGAGACCAATACCTGCGATCTTAGAAAAAAAAATGTTTTTATCATGTTAAGACCCTCTTAGCCTGCAAGAACAAAAGATGCTGTTGACTTTGAAAATTTAAAAAAAATAAAAAATTAATATTAAAACTTTCCAAATAATACACGGCACAAGAAAAATGAGCTCTCTACAAGTATACAAGTTTTTGTAATGAAATTCCATAACTAAAGTACTGAACACCTACATGATCAAAAACATATACAATATATTTTGTTGGAAAAAATAAGATATCACTGCTGTAAAAAATCAAATTTGACATAGTTATTCACAATTTCTATGAATACAATTTATATATTCAGAAATATAATTCAATTTCCTACGTTTCATCTTCTTACACCATATTCAAATGCATTGTAAAAATACCGTGAGTAATCCTTCCAAGTTAAAAAATTATCATTTTTCCAACTTTGAATTTCCACTAACGCATCATGAGAAACCATCAATCACTTGCACATACCCTCAACTAAGACGAGTGTTTCAATGTGACATACACTCAATCATTTTCAACCATAGTCTATATGGTCATTCATAGTAAACCATGGAAATCATGGTCAACCACAATAAACCACAATCAAAAAAGACCAGTGCAACATAACCCTTGAATAATGTCAAAATGAAGCAGAACTATTAATAAATGTAGCAATTCAACATAATTCATCTTAGATGAGTGTCACAAGTGACATAATGTCAATCATGTTCAACCATAGTCAACATGATCATCCATAGTAAACCACGGTTATAATCAATGATATTCAACCACGGTCATACAAACTTAATGTGGCATAACTCTTTAATAATGTGGAAATGTAGCTTAACCATTGATGGACTTAGCAATTCAACATAAGTAAGCCAAGATGAATTTTGTAATGAGGCATAAACATTGAGGAACATCTCAATCTAGCATGACCCTTGGGGTACGTCAAAATTTGGAATAAGCATCAAGGAACATTGTTATCCATCATAACCCTTGGTGAATATCATAATGAAACAAAACTATTGATGAACACAACAAGTTGAGATAACTCATCCAATATGAACACTACAATAGATATAACCATATTGTAAACCTGTTTGTTTCAAATGTGACATAATATCAAAGTCAACCCCTTAATGTTGCAATGCAACATAACCATTGAGGAACACCACAATTCAACATAACCATTGAGGACTGAATCCATTTGTTATAAGTCAACCAAGATGCATGTCACAATAAAGTGTAACCATTAAGGAATGTTGCAATCCAACATAACCCTTCAAAATTATTGTAATTTGATATAACTCATCCAAGATCAATCTTGTAATGTGACATCACCAATGAGGAGCTTTGTAAGTTGACATAAGTAATATTACATCTACAAGGTCTATTATAGTTAACATTAATCAACCATTATTAGCCATTGTGAACCATGGAAAATCATACCCAACAAAGGTCAACCATGTTGAACCACAATGAACAAGGTCATCCGTCGACATCATGGTCAACCATAAACAATCACAGTCAAATATGTTTAACCATAATCGACGATGGTTAACCATAGTAAACTATGGCCAACTAAACTAAACCATTTTCAACTAAAGTCAACCATATTCAAACATCATGAACTGTTTTCATCCATAGTCAAACACAATCAAACATAGCTAACCATAATCAACCATGATCAACCAAACTCAACCATAATCAAACATCCCTAAACATAAAACAATTATTCCTTCATTGACTTTGATGTTTACCTGTCCAATGTCCCACATGCATAATTGAGCTATGTATTGTATTTAAACATGATTAACCATAGTGGACCATGGTTTACCATAACCATAGTAAAAAATCGTCAACCAAAGTCAACCATAATCAACAAGAGTTTACCATAGCCAAAATTGATTGACCAATGTTATCCATATTCAATCATTATTAACCATAGTGAAACCTAGTGAACCATAATCAAACATTGTTTACCATACTGAGTCATAGTTACCCTTATTTAAGTATAGACAACCATGGTCAAACATATTTGACCATAGTTAATTATAGTCAAACATATCAACCATGGTTAACGATGGTGAAACATAATCAAGTATGATCAAATAATTATTAATCATTTTCAAACATGGTGAACAATTTTCAACCATGTTAAACATGGCTCACCATAATCAACCACTATCAAAAATGGTCGAACATAGCCAACCATCATCAACCATAACTAAACATGGTCACCCAAAGTCAACTATAGTAAAAAATGATCAACTAATGATAGTCATACATGGTCAACTAAAGTCATCCAAAGTCAACCATATCCCAACACGATCAACTAAAGCTATCCAAATTCAACCATTGCTAGCCATAGTGAAGCTGGGTCAACCATAATCTCCCATAGTCATCCCTATTAAATTATAATCAACCATTTTTAAACATGGTAAACCATAGTAAAAATAGTCAAATGTGCCAACCATAGTTAACGATGGTCAAACACAATAAACCATGTTCAAACCATCGTTAACCACATCCAAACATGGTGAATCATAGTCGACAATGTTAAACATGGTCAGCCATAGTCAATCATTGTTAACCATAGTCAACCATATCGAATCAAATCCAACTAAAATCAATATGACATAACCCTTGATGAATATCACAATCCAATGTAACCATTGATGAATGTACAAATTCATGTGAACCATGGAAAACAATGTTCAAACATAATCAACCATGGTTAACAATATTTTAACATAATCAACCATGGTTAAACCATTATTAACCATAACCAAACATGGTAAACTATTGCCAAGCATGTTAAACATGATTGCATGTAGTCAACCATGATCAAACACAATCAAATGTATCAACCATAGCCAACGAAAGTTAACTATAGTCAAACACTAAGCTACATTAAACCATTGTTAACGATAATGAAGCTCTGTCAACCATAGTCCCTTGTTCAATTGTAGTCAACCATGGTCAAATCATCATTAATAATAATCAATCATGATAACCATGGTTGAATATGGCTAAACATAATCAACCACGGTCAAACTATTGATAACCATATTAAACCATGTTAAACATGGTCAACCATAATCAATCGTTATTCACTACCATCAACCAATTCTAGTCAAAGTCAACCAAACTCAATGAGACATGATCCCTATTAAATATCACTATACAACATAAACATTGACAAATATAGAAAAAACATCATCTACCTTGGAGTTTAAAGAAATTTTCTAGTATCCATCATCTCCCTTAACATTCTTCTCACTTTGAACTCACTATGTTCATATCGGAAGGAGATGACGCTCCTCACCTAATAGACAAACATTGATTGATGCGTTAGATACATATTAAAAATGGATCTTTTCTATGTTTACATTCATCACATCTTGTTGGAGAGAGAATTTTTCCAATACACAAATAACATAAAAAGAAGATCACTAAAAATTATTATTATTAACTTTATATATATGAAATTTAACTATCATCATTAGAAAAAACTTGCTAGGGATTTAGACATGATATCAGAGTATGGTAATAACAGTGCTTCAAAAATTCTAAGAAAAACAATCACAACCATATATATTTTCTAAGAAACCTTTTCTTATTGCTTACCATAATATATTACATCACTTATGATTACATGCATTTTCTCAATTGTAGTCAAGCATGGTTAAACATGGTTGACCATAGTCAATGTTAGTCAAGTGTGGAAACTAAGGTTAAAAAGGTCAATTATTATCAACCATTGGTAAACCATCATTAACCATATTCAAATATGGTGAAGCATAGTCAACCATATTAAACATGGTCTACCATAGTCAACCATGGCCAGCCAAATTCTTCCATATCAATGAAAGATAACCCTTGATGAGCACCATAATGCCAATGTAACAATGGAAAACATAGTAATTCCCTTGAACAATGGTTAACAATGGTCAAACATAGTCAACCATTGCCAAATCATTGTAAATATAGAAAAACATGATGAATAATTGTTAACCATGTTAAACATCTGATTTTTCAGGTTTCCGTAGTTAGACATTACATATTTGAACTTTCTGGAAATAAACTATGTAGGAATTTTTGAAATGTCCAACGTTTTGAGTGGACACACTCTACCCATCATCAGGGACCAATGAAGCTAAAGTTAAAAAAAGCAGTGTTGAGTTATGGATTTAAAGGATAAACGTCATAATGGTCACCTCTTGACCTTTATCCTTTAAATCCATAACTCAACACTCTTTTCTTAAACTTTATCTTCATTGGTCCCTGATCATGGGTGGAGTGTTTGCTTGAAATGTTGGATGCTTCAAAACTTCCTACACATTTTATTTCCAGAAAGTTAAAGCATGTGTTAAACATGAGTGACCATAGTTAACCATGGTCAAACAAAACAAACCGTAGTCAACAAAATTCAACCATAGTCAAACACGATCAACCAAACTTAGCCATTGTTAACCATAGTGAAGCTTCATCAACCATAGTCTCCCATAGGAAAAATTGTTTGATTGTATCAACCATGAGAAAACCATCATTGAACATAGTGAAAAGTAGAAACCATGGTTAGATATGGTTAAACACAATCAACAATGGTCAAACTATTGTTAACCATTGTCAAAAATGGTGAAGCATAGAAAACCATGTTAAACATGTCCAACCATAGTCAATCATAGTCAAGAAGGTGAATGAAAGTAAGCCAAAGTCAATGAGACATAACTCTTGATGAACATAATAATGATTGACAATGGAAAATCCATCACGAACATAATGAATCCATCATTTCCCTTAGCTTTTACATATTTTGTTAGTATTCATCACCCCCCTTAGCATTCTTATCACTTTCACCTCACCATATTTATATTGGAGGGAGAGGAGACTCCCCACCTAGCAGAGAAACATTGACTGACGTGTTGGATATATATTCAAAACATATCATTTCTAAGTTTACCCACATCTCAGCTTCTTAAAGAGAGCATTTCCTTAATACAAAAGTAACACAAAAGATAGAAAACAAGTTATTACTAAGAACTATATATATATATATATATATATATATATATATATATATAGATATGTATGAAATTTTACTATCTTCATTGAAAAAATATGGACCTACTAGGGATTTGGATTTGATATGAATGTATTATAATAACAGTGCCTGGTAAATTCTGAAAAAAACAAACATAGTAGAAATATATAATTTCTTATTAACCTTTCCTTATTTCTTACCATAATACTATATATACATATGAAGTTTTACTATATTCATTGAAAAAATACGGACCTGCTAGGGATTTGGATTTGATATGAATGTATGATAATAACAATGCCTCGTAAAATTCTGAAAAAAACAAACATAGTAGAAATATATAATTTCCTATTAACCTTTGCTTATTTCTTACCATAATATACTATATAACTTATGGGTCATGTGTTTCCTCAAATTATGAGTTTTATATGACTTGCAGTTACATGCATTTTCTAAATTGTAGTCAAGCATGGTTTAACATGGTTGACCGTAGTTAGGGATAGTCAAACTTCAAAACCTTGGTTAATTATGGTGAAACATTATCAACCATGGTCACACTATCATTAACCATAGTCAAACATGGTGAATCATAGTCAACCATGATAAAAATGGTCAACCATAATCAATCATTGTTCAACATAGTCAACAATGTCCTGCCAAAGTTAACCAAACTAAATGAGATATAAAAATTGATAAATGTTACAATGCAACGTAACCATTAATGATTGTAGCAATTTGTATGAACCATGGTTAAAAATGGTCAAATATAATCTACCATGTTCAAACCATTGTTAACCATAGCCAAACATGGTGAACCATTTTCAACCATGATTGACCATAGTAAACCATGGTCAAACATGTTCAAATGGAGTGAACCATAGTCAACCATAGTTGAACACAATCAACTAAAATCAACCATATTCAACCATTTTTAATCATAGTGAAGCGTGGTCAACCATAGTCTCCCATAGCCACCCTTGTTCACCTATAATTAACCATGGTCAAACCATTATTAACCATATTCAAACATCGAAACCATGGTTAAATATGGTTAAGAATAATCTAGCATGGTAAAAAACTCTTTAACTATAGTTAAACATGGTGAATCATAGTCAACCATGTTAAACATGGTAAACCATAGGAAAACATTGTCAACCATGGCCAACCAAACTCAACCAAACTCAATGAGACACAACCCTTGATGAACATTGAAATCCAATGTAACCATTTATGAACATATCAAATCCATTGTCTCCCTTAAGCTTTAGAGTGTTTTTTTAGTATCCATCATATCCCTCAACATTATTCTCACTTTCACCTCACCATCTTCATGTCGGAGGGAGATGGTGCTCCCCACCTAGAAGATAAATATTGATTGGCGTGCTGGATACATATTGAAAAAATATCATTTCTATGTTTATCTACATCTTGTATTCTTTGAGAGATGTTTCGTAGATGCTCAAGTAGCACACAAAACATATCACGTAAAGTTATCATTAATGACTTTTTGTGTGTGTGTGTGTGTGTGTGTGTGTGTGTGTGTGTGAAATTTTACTTTCATTGGAAAAATCTCGGCCTACAAGGGATTTGGTTTCGATATGAATTTATGGTAATGGGGTCACTAGAAAAATACAAAAAAAATAAAAAAAAATACAATGATATACAATTTTTGAGCAATCTTTTTGCATTTCTTACCATACTATATTATATGACTTGTGGTTACATCTGTTTTCTCAAATTATGAGTTTTTATATGACTTATGGTTACATGCATTTTTTCAATAGTAGTCAAGCATGCTTAAATATGGTTTACCATAACCAATGATAGTCAAATGTGGCAACCATGATTTTCGATGGTCAAACATAATCAACCATGCTCAAATCATCATTAACCATAGTGAAACAGGGCAAAGCATAGCCAATCATTATCAACCATAGCTAACCTTGGCCACCAAAATTAGCTAAAATTATTGAGGCATAACCCTTGATGAACATCATAATGCAATTTAACCAGTTACGAATGTATCAAATCCATCATCTCCCCCGATTATTATAGTTTTTTGTTAATATCCATCGTCTCCCTTAAATATCCTCTCCCTTTCACCTCATCATATTCATGTCATAGGGAGATGATGCTCCCCACCTAAGAGAGAAACATTTATTAATGTGTCAGATATAGAATGCAACTAGATCCTTTCTATGTTTACTTACATCTTAGCTTCTTGAAGAGGATGTTTCCCTTATACACAAGTAGAATAATTAACGCAAAAAATAGATCATTTAAAAGTTATTATTAACAAATTTATATGTGAAATTTTACTATCTTCATTGGAAACATCTTGGCTTGCTAGGTATTTTTATGTGACATGAATTTATGGTAATAAGGGTTCTTGGTAAATTCTATGGAAAAATAAACCGAAAAAATATATCATTTTGAACTTCCTTATTACTTACCATAATATATTATATTACTCGTGGTTACATGCATTTCCTCAAATTATGAGCTTTTATATGACTTGTGGTTACATGCATTTTCTCAATTGTAGTTAAGCATGGTTAAACATGGTTGATGATAGCCAATGATAGTCAAATGTGGAAACCATGGTTAATGATGGTCTAACACAATCAACCATGGTCATGCCATTATTAACCATAGTCAAACATGGTGAAGCATAGTCAGGAATGTTAAACATGGTCAACCATAGTTATCCATTGTCAACCATGGTCAATCAAAGATAATCAAACTCAATGAAACATAACCCTTAATGATTGTCACAATGTAACAATGCCATTGGTGAATATATCAATTCATTTGGGCCATTATTAATAATTGTCTAACATAATCAACCATGGTCAAAATATTTTAACCATAACTAAATACGGTGAACCACTGTCAACCATGTTAAACTTTTTTTACTGTAGTCCACCATGATTAAACATGGTCAAATATAGACAACTATAGTAAGAAAAATTAAATCATAGTCAAATATGATCAACCAAGCTTAATCATATTCAACCATTGTGTACCATAGCAAGCTTGGTCAACCATAGTCTCCCATAGTCACCCTTGTTCAACTATAGTCAACCATGGTCAAGAAATCATTAACCATAGTCAAATGTGACAACCACGGTTAAATATGGTCAAACATGATCAACCATGGTCAAAACATCATTAACCATAGTTAAACATAGTGAAGCATAGTCAACCATGTTAAACATGTTCAACCACCAACCATTTCCAACCAAAGTCAATGAAACTCAATGAGACATAATTGTTGATGAATGTCACAATGCAACATAACCATTAACAAACATAACAATTCTACATAAGTTATCCAACATAAACTATAGTCTTGTACCTATCCATCGACAATCCTATACCTATCCCAATAGATGTGTGAAAAATATATTTGTGAGAATGTTGGTAACAATTCGTTGTTAAGTCCTAAACAAAGCCCCATGTTATGTATAAAACCCCTTATTAATCCCTATATATGAAATTATTACATTTATAGTGTTATATTTGTATGTAGGATAGACCCCTTCATTACACCCTTTCATTATAATTGTACCATTTGTCTCCTATATCTATATAACACTAGATAAATAAAAATAAATAAATAAAAATGTAACACCCTCGACGTTACGACAACAACCCTGAGGACAGGTGCAATTTTTTTTTTTTTTGTTTAAGGTGCGTGCGCGCGTGTAAAATAAAACAGGCATACTTGACGCTATGTCGCCACCCGATGACTCACAAGACACAACCACGATGATCACAACAAGAAGACATAAGACGCACAACAAGTAACTGCAAGCAAAAAATGACACAAGGGGTTATGTACAGTACAGTCACAGAGGGAAGAATCCATAGCAGCGGGGTTTACTATTTCTGCACAGAAAAGCAGGGCGTTTAATCTTAGTCCTCTGCTTCGGAGAGAGAGAAGGTCAGATAGGCTCCTGGCCGACTGCTCAGGCAGAAACTAGTAATCCCCTCAGGTGTGTCGCAAGAGTGGAAACCCTGCCTTTAAAGGGCCCGAGACTCTTGATACGGCACTGGATTATTTACACAGAAAAATCACTCACACAAACATATATACTAAGGTGACAAGGAGGTGTCTACATCCCTCCTGACACAAGCCGACCAAACACACAAGTTTTACAACCTAGCACAATCTTAAATTAACAAGGGACTGCCAGCTATATGAGTCTTAAAGTCATTCCATTGCGCAACTCTAAATCATAAATCATCATCAAGGTACCCTCTAAAACACATTTGAGGGACCCCTAAAGTACAAGACTGAAACTTAGATTGGTTTAACATCTAACCAGATAAAAGTCATCAATTAAAATCATAATATAATGAATGGTTGTAAATGTATTTTAACGCAATAAGTAACAATTAATGTTTCACTACAGCTCAATAATTAACAAATTATCTTAAAATCGTTTGACGCCATCATAGTAAATTTACATTATCAATCCTCCCATAAGGGTTAGCATCATTACCTTGATAATATAAAGACTTCGCAATTCACTAACTAAATTCATGATAAACTACAATGACATCACCATAGCACTAGCATCATTACATTTATGATATAAGAACTTTGCAATTTAACCATCTAAGCTGCAAGGTCATTACACTAATGATTAAGACATTAATATTCCAATATATTGCATTAGATTACACTGTCAATTCCTCACATTTTAATTCATACATTCCATCATAGGACGATTCATTAAATTAGCAT
>JASDQU011246340.1:12918-28252 GCA_032191745.1 Picea mariana | reverse complement strand
TCATACCATCCCATAAAAAAGAACGTTTGACCCTATCATAGGTTTTGGTAAACCCTGAGTGCCCAGCAGTGGGTGTAGCATGAAGCTCAGAAAGTATTGTGGATTAAGTTTTGATTGTTTGCTTAAATACAAATGACCTTTGTATCGAAGCTCGTCATTGAGCCAAGAGTACCCTGGGGAAACTTGAGAATTGGCCTGCAATCGTTGTATCAGATGCAAACTTTTGGGATCGTGTAGCCATTCCTGGCGAACAACTTCGAGCCAATCTAGTACAATGAAGGAGAGAGAAAAAAGGGACCCTTCATCTTCATATTTTCTGGAAAGTGCATCAACAACCACATTGTCTTTGCCTTTCTTGTAAATGATCTCATAATCATATCCAAAGAGCTTAGTCACCCATTTTTGTTGCTCTGGGTAGGAAAGGCGTTGTTACAGAAAATACTTGAGGCTTTGATGATCTGAGTTAATTTGGAAGAATTTCCCCAATAGATTAGGGCATCGAAGATCCATGGCATGCAAAATAGCCAAGATTTCCTTTTCATAGATTGATTTGCCCAAATTTCGCTTTGACAATTGTTTGCTGGTAAAGGCAAAAGGCTAGCCCTCTTGCATAATGATTGCTCCAATTCCTTTCCCGGAAGCATCACATTCCAGGAAAACGGTCTTTGTGAAATCAGGAAGGGCCAGGACTGGAGTGGTGCACATGGCCATCTTCAAGGTTTGAAAATCCTGAGCAGCTGTTGGAGTCCAAGTGAAAGAATTATTTTTAAGGAGAGCAGTGAGAGGTGTCACAATATTTCCATAATTCTTAACAAACTTGTGATAATAACTTGTTAAACCCATAGATCCATGCAAGCTTTTGAGAGTCTTTGAGTGAAGCCAATCTTGCATAGCTTCAATCCTTTTAGGATCCACCCTAACATCGGCCTTGCCAACAAGATAACCCAAGTACTCGACTTCTGAGGTGCCAAAAGAACAATTAGATTGTTTGAGGAAAAGTTAGTGTTGAGAGAGTAGATGGAGAAATCGATCCACATGAGCAAGATGGGATGTCCATGTTTTACTATAGATGAGGATATCATCAAAGAAAACTAAGAAAAAATGACAAAGAAAAGGACAAAAGACATGATTCATGAGGCTTTGGAAAGTGGAGGGAGCATTACACAAGCCAAAGGGCATGACCAAAAAATCATAGTGGCCCTCGTGAGTTCTAAATGCAGTATTAGGAATGTCTTCCTTGTTCATACGTATCTGGTGGTAGATAGAACGAAGATCAAGTTTAGTAAAGAACTAGACGCCACTCAATTCATCCAAGAGGTCATCCATGACAGGAATGGAAAATATGTTTTTAATGGTGAGTTTGTTGGGGGCATGGAAGTCATGACACATGCACCAAGAACCTTCTTTCTTAAGGAACATGACCATAGGAGAAGAGTAGGGGCTCGTACTAGGGCGAATAATACTTGTGTTGAGCAATTCTTGAACAATTTTCTCAATTTCATTTTTTTGGGAAAAGGGATGATGATAGGGACGAATATTAGGAGGAAGGCTTCCGGGAACAAGGGGAATGGAATGATCATGAACACCACGGGAAGGAGGGAGTCCCTGGGTAGTGGAAAAAAACACTTGTTGTTTAGAGAGGAAGGATTGGAGGTGCAAAACAGAGGGTGTCTCGGTGGATTGAATGTCATGGAGTTGTACAATAATGCCAGAATGACCTTTTTTGAGAAACTTTCCATGCGATGGGAACTGATGATATCTGGGGAACCGACGGTGATGCCTTAGAACTTATATTGTTGGCCCTCCTGGTCAAATTACATGGTTAATTCCTTAAAATCCATGAGAATGGGACCGAAAGTCCTTAGCCATTCTGCACCCAACACAATGTCACAACCTCCCATGTCGATTGAAAACATATGAGATTTCATGTGGTACCGACCAATTTGGAGACGCACATTTTCAAAACACCCTCCACGTTTCATGGACCCACCATTGGAAATCATGATTTGAAAATTATTGATGGCACAGATATAGCAATTAGTTTCTTGGGCAATGCGACGATGAATAAAATTATGGGTGATTCCACTATAAAAAATAATGATGACCTTCCTATGCTCAATGTAACCAATTAGCTTGAGGGTTTGGGGAGCATAGAATCTAGTAAGATCATTGAGGGAAATAACTAGTTTTACTTCGGGAGGGTCTGAGGGGTCATGTCAGTGGGTTCAGGTGACACGACCACAAGGGGAGCCTCAACATTGTCTTCTGAAACATCCTCTGACATGGCCATAAAAATATTTTGTTCCTTACAATTGTGCCCAGGAAAATATTTTTCATCACAATTATAACAAAGGCCTTTGAGTTGGCATTCAGCCATTTCTACCCTGGTTAATTTATGTATCTTTAGTGGAGTAGAAGGAGGAGTGGGAGTGATTGGTTTAGTGCGAAGAATAAAGGAGGGTTTTCAGTTTTGAGAAGAGACACCATGTTTTGCTTCCTTATCTCTTTTAGTAGTGTCCACCCAACTCTGAGGCCGATCCATGAGGACATGGGTACGAATCTCATCCTTGAGGCCATTGATAAAACATTCTTGGAAAAAAGCATTAGACACGCCCTCTATACGAAAATCTAATCGCTCAAAAGTGGCTACAAAGTCTTCCATTGTGCCAAATTGTTTCAACTTTGTCAGACGACCTAAATGGTTGGTGTCAGTGTCAAAGCGTTCATAAATCTTTTCCACAAAGTGTGTCCAAGCCACATACCCTTGGCAGGGATATTTTCTCCATTGCCAACATTCTTGATCTAGATGGAGAACACCATATCGGAGTTTGTGAAAATCATATGTAATTCCATACAAACAGAAATAATGTTCCATTTGAGTTACCCAACCAGTGGGATCTGAGGCATCAAATTTGGTCACATCCACACGCGGAAGGCCTAGGTCACACTGAAAGTGATGGGGCTGAAAATTCTAGGAATGAGAGGAAGTTTCACCTTCAATTTACAAAGGTGGGTCAGGTGAAGGAAGATTTGCAGGGATATGCAGCTTGGCGCAGGTCATCGTAGTGAAGGAGACAAACTGGGTATTGAAGGATTCAAGCTGGATAGCGAGGTCTTGTTTGAGGTCCTCTATTTTGGCGTTGATGGAGGAATGCATGTTTTTATTAACGGTGGAAACATTGGCATTGAGATGTCTCACTTCTTGTTGGGTTTTTGTGAAATCAGAGTGCAAGGAATTGAAGCGAGCTTCCAAGCCTTGGCTACGGGTGTGGGCTATGATGAAGCGGGAACACGAAAAGTGGCGGGTGGGACCACACAAAAAATGGGTTATGGGTGAAGTGTATCACAACGATCAGGGTGACGAGTGGAATCCAATGGGGTAAAGCCCAAATAAGGGTGTTGGAAGTGGGTCAGGTCCATGAGAAGAAAATTTTCTGAAAAATGATAGGTATGACTGCGATAAGGGTGAAGAGAGGAATCCAATGGGATAGGTCTCAAATAATGGTGCCAACAGGATCCAGACTCCTTTTTTTTTTACTCCTGCGGAGTTATACTCTGATCTGAAGAATACTACAGTGACGAAATGCCTAAATGCTTAACAGGAAGAAATGTGTAGTAATTTCTTAAGCCAAATGTAGGAGACACAGTTGCAGGGAAATAGATCTTGTATGTTCTGGTTTTTTTTTCGTCCCAAGGGTTAGGGTATTTAAGGGTTCTACATACAAGGGTTTTCCCTGTGCTATAGCTCTATCATATACGTGTTGGTTCCAACAGTAGTACTCGACCCAATATCTCAGGGAACCAACTAAGGAGGCTAGGCCGTGACCTTAACTGTACTACCTGACTACCTAGGTACTAGTGAGTATCTTCCCGAGTGTTGTTCTTGGTGGAACTATAGTAGTCAGGCGGTCGATCAATTTATCTATGGAGGGATTCAGAAGATCTAGGTTGATCCGTATAAAGGTGTTTGTCGATGCGCTACCACTCGAAGGGGTATGACCAAGGGTTAGAAGGAAGAATATTTAAGAATATTATTATAGATACTAAGAGAACATAAATTATATGCAAAATTAAGTAAGTGTGAGTTTTATAAAGATAAAATTCAGTATCTGGGACATGTAATTTCCAAAGAAGGTATAGTAGTTGACCCAGATAAAATAAAGGCTATAATGAATTGGCCCGAACTTAAGGATGTTTTAGATGTAAGATCCTTTATGGGTATAATTGGCTATTACCGGAAGTTTATAGAAGGATTTTCCAAGATTGCATATCATATAACGTCATTGCAAAAGAAAGGAACTAAGTTCATCTGGCCTGAGAAATGTCAAGAGAGTTTTAACAAATTAAAACAACTCTTAACTACAACTCTTATTTTAAAATTAGCAAACCTAGATAAAGACTTTGTAGTATGTACAGATGCATGCTGCGAAGAGCTTGGAGGAGTGTTAATTCAAGAAAACCATATAATAGCTTATGAATCTCATAAACTAAAGAAACATGAATAAAATTATGTAACACATGATTGAGAATTGGCTACAATAATACATGCATTAAAAATGTGGCGACATTATCCGATAGGTCGGAAATTCTTACTATTGACGAACAAGACTGCCTTAAAATATATGTTTGATAAAAAAAATTAAATGCTCGCCAAACAAGGTGGTTAGCCTTCTTGAGCGAGTATGATTTTGAGATAAAACACATTAAGGGAAAGGAAAATAAAGTGGTAGATGCATTAAGTAGACATGAAAACCTGATTTATGCAGTTACTAGAAGTAACTATGAAACATATTTAGAAGAAAGGGTAAGGTTAGCAGCTGAAAAAGACCCATAATATCAAAATATTAAGTTAAAAATTGTTGATAATTCAACAGAAACAGAAGAATCGGATTTTAGATTCTCAAAAAGTGAATTGTTAATGTATAAAAACATATTATATATACCAGAATCTAACGAAATTAAGCTATTAATTTTAGATGAGTTGCATAACAAACCATATTCTAGACACCCAGGTTACCAGAAATTGATTACTATGTTAAGAAAGGAATTTTATTGGCCAAATATGAAAGGTGAAATAACAGAATATCTAGCTAGATGCTTAGAGTGTCAACAAGTTGAGATTGAACACCAGCACCCAGCTGGATTACTACAGCCTTTACCCATTCCATAATGGAAATGGGAAGTGATAAGTATGGATTTTATTACCGGATTTCCTAAAAGAAGTAAACAAAATGACTCAATTATGGTTGTGGTTGATAAGTTAAGTAAGGAAGCACACTTCATATCTGTGAAATCAACCTACAAAGCTATTAATATAGCCGAAATATTCATGAAGGAAATATTTAGGTTACATGGAATCCCTAAAGTTATAATATCTGATAGGAATGTTCAGTTTACGCGAAATTTTTGGAAAGCTTTATTTAAAGGGTTAGATACTCATTTGAATTTCAGTACTTTTTATCATCCACAAATGGATGGGAAAACTGAAAGAACTAATCAGATTCATGAAGACATGCTTAGAATGTATGTTATGGACAAACCTGGTAAATGGGAAGAATATTTATGGAAGAACAACAAAATAAGGATTGATATCATTAGATAATACACATGAAAGGATGAAATGCGCCGAATCAATCATGAAGAGACTTAGAAGAAGCAAAGACATAAAGAAATAAGAGAAAGACTTCTAACGTTTTGTAGAAGACAACAAGACGGAAGTGTGGACTCTGTTAGACAGAGAGAGCCAATTATATATTGCAGAAGACAATAAGGATACAGACGAAAGCATGGACTTTGTTAGATGGAGGGAGATGATTATATGCACTCATACATGAAGCAAGGATTAGGAGGGAGCTAATCCTATGATATATTAAAGATGATGAAGTATATATCCATGGTAGCAACCATGAAAGACAGTGAGTGTCCAGTTCAACCTCAGAAGAAGTCTTCTTCGAAGAGAAGCCTTAAAGTATCCCTGGTTGTCCATCCACATCTGTGATCCTATGATGAAAGAAAGAAATGGAATCTTTAGGGCATGGAATCTATAAGAAACTCCATCGACTCGAGAACTAAAGAAACACATCAAGAAGAACATGAATATTCCAAGAAAGAAAAAGAAGCCAGAACAACCAGTCATTGTATCAAGAATCACAAGATTACTAGCCCGATATGAACTCACCAAAAGAAATCAAGCAGAGGAACTGAAAGTCGTAATGAAGAACAATGTATCTATGCAAGCATTGCAAGATCCAAAACTAGGGGTTCTCCCAGTTGGAGGGAGAAGACTATGATTATTACTTGTTACAATAAACTAGACATATCTCTACATGAGTCATTATATCATCTGTAACATCCATGAGTTGGAGTTCTACATTAGATGAATGCAAAGAATGTTCTCCAGAGAAATTGAATAAAGAGTGTATGAAGAGTAACCTCAAGACTTTGAGGCATACCAGAAAGAGACCCTTGTATGCAGGTAGAAGAAGACAACTTGGTGGAGAACCTCTAGTGCACATCAGAAGTGTGGTGAAGATTTTCTATAAAAGAGACATTGTATCAAGATGATTACTCAATAGATCAGATCTCATGATAACAGAAGAAGTGCCACATGGATATGTTTCAGTTTTCCAACAAAGATATACTCTATTGATCAGAGCTACATGAAGCCTTCAAAGAAAACCAGTGTTCCAGACCAAAGTACAACATTTGAAATCAAGCATTACGTTATCTGTGATGAAGTCCAGAAAGGAGAAAGTGGTTCTCCAATACATATCTCCACAGATGAGCAGATAAGCAGACATTTTGGTAAAGCTTCTATCCAAGATGAAAGAGTTTGTGTACTCAAGTTGGAGTTCGTGGAGACGACTTCCTTATTGAAAAAGGAAGAGTTGACTCCCAGGTTGGGAGGGAGCACTGAAAATATTATTGAGGACATTCATTTTCAAGATTGAAAAATAGTCCAGCTTGGACATATTCTTTCCTGTTTAGAAAGTGGATTGAGATTTCTGACGGACGACGATTCCCCATTGTGGTTAACATGGGAAGTGGTCTAGATTGTTGATGTACGATAGACAGTGACTTCCCATTGTGGTTAACATGGGGAGTTTCCTAGGGGAGTCTCTCTTCTTGAGGGTTACTCAAGAAGATTGGCCCGCCTCGTCGGACAATGATTTCTCATTGTGGTTAACATGAGGAATGGTCCGTTTTGGAGGTTGGTACAGGACAGTCTTTTCCTCTTGTGGTTAACAGAGAAAATGGTCCAAACATTCATTCCTTAGGGTTTATACATTCTCTCCAAGGTGCACTTTGATTAGTGTAGGAGGAATGGCCCAGGGTGGGGAATGGTCCAGACTCAACAATCAAGGACATACATTCCTTAGTGTTTATACATTCTCTCTAGGGTGCACTTTGATTACTGTAGGAAGAATGGCCCAGGGTGGGGAATGGTCCAGGTTCAGAAGATAGGACAATTATTCTTCCTTGCTTGAGAAGAATAGTCCAGATATCTCATTGTTCTACACTGACGACAAATATTCTTTCAGATCTCACAGATGTGATTGAAAGATTGGCCGAGATGATTCAATTTATATCACAACAGTGTTTCTATGCAGGTTGATATCAGATGATTGTTATGAAGACTGTATGACAGTAGATATATACTACTGTGGTGGATGTGTTTCATTGTTCGTGATTATACGTTGTTGATCAAGTACTTGTGTGTTACTTGGTGTGGTAGTGTATCACTGGATTGTAGTTATGTACTACTATGGATAGACACAATTGTGTTCTATTTTTGTTTCGATTGCCTTAAAGACTATCAGCAATATTGGAAATGATTATCAGTTAGATTGATAATCAAAGGACAAAGATTTCTGAGATGAAAAATGGTTCAAAGCATTTACTCTTCTAGATTAGAAGAATGGTTCTTGTATCACTCTGTGGAGTGAGCATCATGTTTGATTACTCAGATAGAGTATGGTTTCGAGAGATGCTGAAGCTAATGACACTGATGATGATGATGGTACTCATGATCTAGTCTATACAACTATGTTGATGCTACCGAGTGAATGGTATGTTTTTGTGCTCAAGACCATTACCTGTAATACCTCCCTAGCTAGGAGGGAGTGTTGATATTATGGTAGTTGCGAGAGATATTTACCTCCACGTGTAAACCTGACGAGGATAGAATACTCCAGGAAGCAAGAAGAAACCCTAATGAGTTGGCTAATAACCCTGGAAGACTTGTCAGCTCAAGAAGATAATTTATATTAGGTTATTAGCCTCCAAGAGAAGAAGTCGGCCAGAAATAATAATATATATTGAATAGACAGATACCCAGAATAAGAAGTCGGCCCAGGCAGTTAGCCAGAATTAATATAAATACAGGAGGCCAGTTCTCATTCTGGCAGGCAGTCTCAGAATTGCAGAGCAACAACTTGTGCGCACTACAGTGCCCAGTCTTGTGCATAGGTTTGAGGAGAGCTTCCGTTGCAGTTGCTGCAGCTAGCAGATCACGTTTGGCTTGGACTATCTGATAAGCTCTTGTTGGTGCGCTATCCTTGGGGAAAGGTGCACTACCCTTTGTTTGGCTATCTAGCCTAGGGTTTGCTTCCGGAGTGATTCTCTGTCAAGGTTAAGGTGCTCAGAGGGTGGCTTCGGCCTATGGTTGGGTGACAATAGAGATATTGTCAATGGTAAAACGAGCACATCCATTATATTCTAACACATTTGACCCATTATACATGGCATTTGGTCATGATTACAATAATTACGACTTTATATATAAACAAGTAGATTATGAAACATAGTCCCTACTAGTAAAAACAATTATATATAGGTTTATCAAAGACCTAGTCTTAGTGGAATGAGACTTAAGATAGCATTTATAAATGCTATGTATAGTGAAGAACTAAATCATTAAGTGTTAATTTTGTTTCAATTATCTTATGGTATAAAATACTATAATAAGTTATAAGAAGTTGGAAGGAACATTCTATGTAATATTTAGCCTCTATGGTTTTCTCGTTCATAATAAAATGATGAAACAATAATGAGACTATTATATGTTAAAAGAAAACAAGAGAAACATAAAGGTACGAATAAAAGAAATTATTAGACATAAATGCGACAATAAATAATTAGATTATTATGATTTGTATATATTAAAAAAAATGATTGTGAATGGAATTAGAGGTGTGTGACAGTCTTCATCATCGTCCCTCGTGTCTTCCTCCTGATCCATTTCCTCCAGGGAGTTCCTGCTCATTATTTTTCGGTGTTTGGCACTTTCCTACGGATTCTGGCTTGTTCCCTGTTCATGCTCCTAAGGTTGTTGATGGGCATCCTCTTATGGATTGTTTTTGGGCTCCTCTAGATTTTGTGATAAGAACTCATAACTTTTGTTGGTTTGATGTCTCTATTGCTCTGGGGTGCAATAGGTCTTCTATTGGGTTGTCTCCTGGTTGAAACCATTTTAAAACCCTTCGCATATTTTGTGGCTTGATTCGTTGTTGGTGGTGGTAGAGCATTTAAAGGGTAGTCTCAAAAGAGATGGTTGTGTTCATGGCATTTGTGACAACAAAATGGGATGTGTTCATAATTGATGGTTTGTTAGCATTCAATGTCTTGATAAATTAGACAGATTGATTCTAGTAGATCATGGGAGACATTCATGTAGACACATATGCGGGCATATGCACTGTAATGGCCTTATTTGATGACTTCTGATATTTTCACAAATGAGCCAAGGGTGTTGCCTATACCTTCCAAAATTTTGGTGTCTCAGATCTCCTGCAGGAGGGAATACATATGAATCCATCTAAGTGCAACATTAAAGCCCTCTTTATCAAGATTGAATTTATATGTTCAGGGTCTAAGATATAGTCTCACCGAATTAGAAAAATAAGAATCATTTTTTAAAACCATGTCTCGGTCTTCTAGATTGGTGAAAATTGTTGTGAAGAACCCTTTGGATCCTAATTTTAGATCTACTTGGCCTTTAGGTTTCTAGTTCATCTTGATCCATGAGACCAAGGCCTTTTATGTGGTCCATGTGCTCATGAATTTACTTATAAATGCATGGTCCTGCATATATTGAATGTATTCTCCAATTTTGGCTAAGGTGACCTCGTATTTGGGGGTTTCTTCGGTCTTGGGGAGACATCTTCATGAACCTCTTGGAATGGTTTTCTTTTGGTTATGAGTTTCCAGAGCGTTGTTTTGAATTTCTCCATCGAGGTTTCCTTCCCCTCCCCCTCCCCCTCCCCCTCCATTGGTTGGATGCATGTTTTTTGTCGCAATTTAGTGGTACTAGATTGTGGCCACTGAAATTTTGTCGTCTTCCTGCGAAAACATTGTTGTAGGAGGGAGCCATGCCCCCCTCCTCCAACTGTTTCCATGGCACCCTGAGACAAACCCTAGATGGTAGTTTGTTGCAAAACCCTAATCTCAAGCGCTCCAAACTCCTTTTTAGTTACCAATTTTCCTATTGTTCTATATGTTGAATTCAAGATGAAATACATATTAAAACCATTAAACCCTAGATGGTAGTTTGTTGCAAAACCCTAATCTCAAGCGCTCCAAACTCCTTTTTAGTTACCGATTTTCCTATTGTTTTATATGTTGAATTCAAGATGAAATACATATTAAAACCATGTTATAAATAATTTGAAAATAAATTTAATTTAATAAAATTTAATATTGATTTTTGTTATTAAAATTTATGTTTTATATTTAGTATAACAATTATATATAATTTTAGATATTATAATATAATATTAAAAATATTAATAGTTCCAAGGGTTAGTTCAAGTGGTTTTGAGCTTAAGTTGAAATCTCTTGTTCCTTGGGATTAGGCTCAAACCTAAACTTTAATGAATAATTTTATATTAATATTTTTATTATTATAATATAATATTACAAATATATAGAAAATATAATTTATAATAATAATAAATAATGTAAAAAATTATTAAACATATTAAAAAAATGCAAATACTTTAATTAAGACTAAAATAAAAATATTTTATAATATCTTCTATTCAAGAAAAAAATAAAAATATTATATAATACCTTATATTAGTATTTACATTTATAATATTTTGTTATTAATATTTAATATTTTTTATTATAAATTATAATATGAAATATAATGCTCGCTTCGATGATGGAGTGTATGGTTAGTCACTGGTTGACTCGGACAAAAGAAAATAGTAATATGAAATATAATTATTTTTAATATTATAATTTACATTTCCTATAATAATTATATAAATGTTAGTAAATTTATAATATAATATTAAAATTAAAATTAATATTTATTTATTTATTTATTCAATAAAATTTTGTATTATGGTGGTTAGGAAAAATGATTGTTATTTTCTCTATATAAATTAAATATATGATATATGGTGGTTAAGAAAAATGGCTGTTATTTTCTCTACATAGATTAAATATATAAATTAAATATATGATATATGATAGTTAGAAAAAATGACTGTTATTCTCTCTACATAAATTAAATATATGATATATGGTAGTTAGGAAAAATGACTCTTATTTTCTCTACATAAATTATTATTATTGTGGTTATTCTAAAATATATTTTATTAATTTTTTTAATTTAATTTAATTTTAAACTTATTTTTACTTAAATAATAATTACACAATTTTTTAAAAATATTTAATTTATTATATATACTTCATATAATTGAGTTTTTTAAATTTAATTTAATTGTGACTTTTTTTAATTTAATTTAATTGTGTATACTTTAAATTGAGTTTTTTTTTTAATTTAATTTAAATTTTTTAAAGTAAACTTATTTTCAATTAAACAATAACTATGTAACAAGTTTTTGGATAACATATTTATTTTGTGCCTTTGCACCAAGATCTTGGTTATTCAATCCCCCGGATCCGGTGTCATTTGGAGCGCGTGAGGCTCAAGAGGAGGATGTGGCGGCTCATGTCAATGGTCTTCTGGCTTGTCAAAAGTAGTGGGGCTTCTTTCAGTGGTCTACTGACTTGTCAAAGCAGTGGGGCTTCCTTCCATCTTCCAATGGGCGTCTACATTTTGGGTCTCCTTTGGCTGCAGGATTTAGACTTTAAGACCTCTTGCTGTTCAAGGTCATATCTGGTGATAGTTTTAACTTCAATTCTAATCTGGTTTCCCTCTGTGGGCAAAACAGCTATGACCCTATGGGTATTTTTAGTTATTGGTTGCCAGTCATTTTTCTCTTTTGAAACTAGGGGAACAACAGACATAGATTTTACTTTAAAAATTAAAAAATTGTTATTCAAAGTTTTTTCTGTATTTGAAATTTATTTTATTATATAATATATATAATAAATTATAATTGAATAATAGAAAATTTTACACAAAAAGATGGTTATTCAAGGGTTGAATGCTCAACTACTTTTTTACGAGAAAGTAGTTGAGCTGTCTCCTTCGCGATGCTCATGAAAAGGGTTGAATGCCCCATTTTCTTTAATTTGATCGTCTTTTTCCGTATTCACATAAGGCTTCTAGCTGTCATACTGTTTAAATTTTATTATTGGGTATTAAGGGTGGGATAGGCTGTCCAATAGTGGGGTTAGATAATTGAGCGTTTTTTTAGGGTTAAACAATGTGTCCAGATAAAGTGGTTCAGCTATCCCGTTCCCGCTGGTCAGAGTCACATATCAGAAAATCCATAATCAAAAGTCCGGTAATTTAAATCAAAATACTAATAACAGATTAGACTGGACGATTTTACTTACCCACTCCTACCGAATCCATCACACGCCGACCTCAGTGACTTCACACGAACACCATCTCCTGCTACGCACAAACAAACGCTAGAAAAAGAGATCAAATTAAAAATTAAAATTAAAATCTGTATGGTGTGCATTCTTGAAACGGCGTTCATTGATTCCTTTCGTCTGAAGGGAATCAATGAATACTGTTTTCCGGGTTCAGACGAAAGGAATACTGTTCGATTGCAGCATGACAGACGGCACTGAACCCGGAAAACAAAGAAATTGAGGGCTTTTAGACAGCGAATGAAAAGAATGAGGGAAAATAAAGAAATTGAGGGGTTTTGGACAGCGAATGCAAAGAATGCGTCAAAAACGGGTCGCTGAAAAACTTTACGGCGACCTTCAACTTCCGGCTGAGTAATGGGCATCTATTAACCGATTACAACCTTCAACTTCAGCCTGGGTAATGGCATCTATTAACCGATTACATAACGTTAATCTTGTGTTCAAAGTTGCACACATATACCATGTTTGTGATTACAGTTATTCTCTCATAACATCAACGGTGTTATCTTTATGCCAAACGATAGTTAGTTGTATGTGTTTTAAGAGAAAAATGTCCCACGCAGTGAATGATCGATGATTCCAATCAATTGACAGGAAACCATTGACGGCCACCAAAGGAAAAATGAAGAAATGGAATTAAATTATTTATTTATTTACAATTATGTTATACTCAGATTTCTTGCTGCTCTTCTATTTTTTGGACTGGCTAGGGCATGTACTGAATCGCGTCGATGACTTGAGCCATTATTGCTTGTAGATCAAATATATTACCAAACAATATTAACGCTTGTAGAACAGCAACGCTGCTTTGCTGTTGCTTTTTCTCCAGAAAAGGCCAAATCAGAGGCGAAGTCCTTAGCCGAAAAGAAAAGTGCGCGCTACTCTGCAACTATACATACCGATCTTTCTTTTTAGTATTCGTCGGCCATCAGAGAAAGATCGGCGAAACAGGCCAAAACTGAATCTGAAAACGGGGACAACCCGATGCAAGCTTCAAGAGACATCTTCGGCCGTGGTCATATGGCAGAGCCTGCTGGGTCGCAGCTGAAAAGACGCTCTCCTTCGCATGTGGTGGCTGGAGGGGCGTATAAGAGCAGTGAGGGCTCTTCTCACCCATTCTCCTTCCACACCGCCGATCCTTACAAGCGAATTCGTCATGGCAGACCTCCTCGCATTTAACTGAGAATGCATAGTAGAAGAAGAGGAATTATTACTATTTCTATGAAGATTGCAACGGAACGAACCTGGATGATTCGTCGGTGAACACATACACGTCTTCCTAGGCGGAGCACAGGGAATAGGCTTCATGGCGGCACCGCCTTTCGGTGAAATTGGACGGCCTGCGGATCGAACCTGCGACGCGGATCTGTCCAGGCCAAGGGTAGCACGAGTAGGCGAGAGCGTTCTATGAACAGCAAAGTTGAAAGCGGAGGAAGATGAAGGCGAAGTGAAATGGCGTGTGGGAGACTGGGATCTCTGCAAGGCAAAGGCAACAGGTAGCACAGGGGCGCTGCTAGATCTGCTTCTTGCCTCCATTTTTCTCTCAGGGAGGGTTTGCTAGTTAGCGGGGTAAACCGAGGAGACCTCAGGCCCTTGATTTATACAATACAATTTACCCAGGTTTATCACTTTTACGCCGTGTTTTTACCCGACCTCCATACCCTTGGGGAACCCATTCACCTATTTCTCTAGCTGTCAGCCACCCATTGGAAAGAAGGGCGGTCGCCTCCACTTGTCCGCAAAAGCCAGCGAGAGTGGAGACCTTATCCGCTTTAATTGATTATTTGCAAAAGAAGGTATAAAATATTCTAGATGACGGTCCCACAAAGTGATAAGGGTGTGACCTTTCTTCTACATTTTTCTAGCAACTTGAATAGGTGTCGACATGCTGTTTGTTGTGTCTTTTATTTTCTGTAAAGGATGAGAATGGAATTTAAAATACAATATTGAGATAATGAAGCAATGAACATAGAATTTATTAAATAAAATTATTGAGATACTGAAGAAATGCTTTCTTCCCAAGTAATCGAGAGGGACCCCTCATTACGACCACCGGGAGTTTGCCGGTTGCGATTTGACTAAATGCGCACATCTACTCTAACAACGATGGACTTTAAATCATTCCGATGAGCGTTTGTCTATTTGCGTGTTGGGTAAGAAGCAAGGTTGATAAACCTCACCTATGAGTCCTGGAATGGACCAATTAAACTTAAAGAGTATTAAACAAAATTCTTAATATTTTTTTTTCCATTTAAATTTAAACTAACACCATTAATTTCCACACCAACTTTTGACCCTTAATTTCCACCACCTACTTTTGTGGGGTAGGGATGGGTATGTGTGGTAGAATGAGGGATTAAGTTTCTTCCATTTGGATTTAATCTCTATCATGAACATGTGGTTAGTTGTGGTTTAGCTAAAAGGTGATATTTTCGATGATAAAAATATCTTATGCTAGTTGTGGCTTCGTTACAAGAATACGTGTTTTTTTATAATAGAGATGCCCCACAAAAGAAAAATCCCAATTAATTAT
>JASDQU011246339.1:22513-41502 GCA_032191745.1 Picea mariana | reverse complement strand
TTGTTGTTTAATTCAAAGATGATTTTTTTCTATTGGAAGACAATTGTGGGAAGAATTGGAAGATAAATTTGTCTAGTTGGAATTGGAATTGTTAGTTGTGTCTTCTTGTGTAATACCAAGACAAATTTGTCCAATTGGAATTGTTATTTGTGTCTTCTTATGTAATACCAAGACATTTTTTTCTATTTGGAATTGTTAATTGTGTCTTCTTGTGTAATACCAAGACAAATTTGTCCAATTGGAATTGGAATTGTTAGTTGTGTATTCTTGTGTAATACCAAGACAAATTTGTCCAATTGGAATTGGAATTGTTATTTATGTATTCTTGTGTAATACCAAGACAAATTTGTCCAATTGGAATTGTTAGTTGTCTCTTCTTATGTAATACCAAGACAAATTTGTTCAATTGGAATTGGAATTGTAAATCGTGTCTTCTTGTGTAATAGTAAGACATTTTTTTTCTATTTGGAATTGGAATTGTTAGTTGTGTATTCTTATGTAATACCAAGACATATTTGTCCAATTGGAATTGGAATTGTTAGTTGTGTCTTCTTGTGTAATACCAAGACAAATTTTTCCAATTGGAATTGGAGTTGTTAGTTGTGTCTTCTTGTGTAATACCAAGACAAATTTGCCCAATTGGAATTGGAATTGTCAGTTGTGTGTTCTTGTGTAATACTAAGATAAATTTGTTGTGGTGTTATTGGAAGCCAATTTTTATCTTTAAACATGGGGAACATATGGAATCAAGGTAGAAATTCCTTGATGAAATAAATACCCATTGAAAAGGTGAATGGAGAAAGAGAAAAGACAAGGTTACGTATGTCAAAACATAGTCTTTCAGAAGAGGGCAATCCAATTTCTAACGGAATAGATGTCATTGTTGTTTCTCCTCCATCACCGCAAGAAAATCACAAGAGTGCAGTAGAGACCAATCCAGTTCAGAATTCTATTGTACCTTCAATCAATATCTCATCAATACAAGTTGTTGTGGATGACCAGATGATTGAGGATTTGCTTGGAGCTGATTATACAATGGATTAAATTAGAGAGGCAATTGGTGCACAACATTCTAATGAAGAAGATTTTGTGGTGCAACCTCTTGCTGGAGATCCATACATTCTAGAAACTAGTCATGGGAATGTCCACTCTCCTTGTTGATTAATTGGGTTGGTTGTCATTTATGTTAACCCTTGAAGAAATTCCGATAGCACAAAGGTTTGGATAATGGACTCAAGTTTGTTTGATAGAAAATGGTATGAGTTTTAATATATTTGTAGGTAATACTATTCTAGATGGATAATACATGTCATGCTATTTCCGGTGGTATATGGAACGTCACATAACTCCTCATGGTTAGAGAGTTATGGCCATGTGAAGTTGGAGAACCCTCATGGGTAATCTAGAAGCCCCAAAGGTCAAAGTAGTCAAAGTGTTTACAAAGAAGAAATTATTTAAACAATAAAGTGAAGTGATGAGTGTACTATAAGTCAAAGTGGATAAAAAATAAATTATTTAAATAATAAAGTTAATGGAGAAATTACTAAGTGGACAAGTGGTTAGAAGTGGGTTAACCCTAAAATAAGGAAAGTGGTTTAAGAGATTTTAGAAGTGTTGGCCCTTGGTTATTTATTAAGGAAGAAAGAGAAGATTCAGGAAGAAGAAAGATGAAGTACGAAGTGCATAGAAGGCACACAAACCGAGGAAGAGTTGAAGTGGTTAAAGAAGCAGAAAAGAAGGAGCAAAGTAAAGGAAACACTAGCCGTTGAAAGAGAAGATATAGGAAGACAAAGCAGCAAAGAAGATGGATCATGGAAAACTCAGCAAGTGCAAGAAAAAACCAACAGATGCTTTGGAGCACCTCGTGGAAAAGAAGGAAGGACAGGTTGGCGAAGCCCTTAAAACACGGGTCAAGTGGACCTAGGGTTTTGACACCTAGACTTCGGTCTAAGGTTGTCCAAGAATCATGTAATGTATAAATAGAGGTCTAGAAGAGTCGAGAGGGTTGGTTGTTTTCTTGTATTATTGTTGTTATTGTGGGTAAGAACGACATTGATATCGAAGTATTGTTCATTCTTTCATTGTAAGGTCTTCGGCTGGGTGCGAAGATCGACCCTGCACCTGGGTGCACAGGGAGGGGAGAAAGAGACAAAGAGAGAGAGAAAGGATCTACATCTAAATGTGCAGATAGAACTGTATGTTTACATCTAATATATCAAGAAACATAGTTGTGTGGGCGTAGCCCTAGGGAGAGGGTGAACTACGTAAATCTTGTTGTTCTTTTTGGTTGATGTTGTGTTATTTGTTGTTTGTTATACTGTTATTGTATGGATGGTTTCCCTATTGAAGATAGGAGGTATAAGATAACTTTGTGAAGCTAAGTGTAATACTGTAAGGAATATATGTGTTATATTGCATTGTTGTTCTGGATTCACTTGCATTTCCTCTGGTTGTAGAAACTTGTGTCCTACAACCCCCCTATTGCTACTTTAGGTGAGACTTGATCTGATTTGCAAGTGTTGCCGAAAGGGCCAATAGTTAGGGTTTGTTGGTGCGTTGTTAGAGTTGAACCCTGGGTCTACCCCTGTGCCAACAAATGGTTCCGTTGCTGGGGCCGGGATAATCTTGAGGGAATTTCAAGGTGGTTCCCATCGAAGACAAAGATTCAGAAGTGGATATAAGAACAAGAAAGGGACTTCGTCGAAGCTCAGAACAAGAACCCTAGCATTAGTATAGAAGACTAGTTGGGAAGGTACATCTTTACTGACATACTCAAGATTTTCTTTGGAGGATTTTATAAGGAGTTATATGAGTGGTTAGCCAAATTAGCAGACACCCAATTTGAGATCAGATCTAGACCAATTGTGGTTTGGACAACGACATTGATCAAGAAAGTTAAGAGAGTCTATAACGTTGTGTCCAGAGCAGTGGATCTCTGGTTTGATAGCACTATTGGAGGGTACATTATTGATTTTACTATCGATAGAGTGGAATCATATAGCCAAGCAACGAGGTATTTCTTTAAGGGACCTAGAGGGAAGTTTCTACACTTTTTGAAGTTGAATATTAAGATGCTATTGGATGAGAAGAATATCTTGAAGTTACAGTAATCAGTCGGATTTTAAAGATAATGTTCAAGAATTCAGATAGCGAAAGTGACGCAAAGGATGGACACACGCGCAGTGGGAGACCATTCAGAAAGGTTTCTCTCGCGGACCTTTTTAAGCATAGTTACAGGCCATTGAATCAAGACGAAGATTTCTACAGTGAGGAGGAGGAAGGGAGATCAGACGGAGAGTATTCAGAGTTCTCAAGGGAAGAGGAAGTAGAGACTGGAGAACCTCTCCAAGAAGAACCAGAAACTTCAGGGACTGGGCCTACTGTCAAAGTAAGTACTATTAATCCTCCTATTGTTTTAGCAACATTAAGTAATTAGAGTAATCAGGGTAATAAAAGAAATCAGAGTACTGCTACAAGAAGTATAGTACAAAATCAGTCTAGAAACCAAGGAAGATCTATGGTAGATGAAATGAGGCTACTTGTTTTTAGAGGCGATGGATCTCAGGATCCTGACCAACACTGGTTCTTATGCGAAGTTGTATGGAGCATTAAGCAAGTCACCGACGAAGCTGTCAAGAGAGTTCACTTCAGTACTACGTTGAGGGATCGTGCACTGAGCTGGTACATGAATTTTTCTTCAAGATCTGCACAACCTAAGCCACTTAATGACATCAAGACTGCGTTGAGTGTGGAGTTCAAGAAACATAAGTCATAGTTGCAGTGCATAACAGAATTGAAAGAAATCAAGCAGAAGGTGACTAAACCTATTTGGGAATTTGATCATAGGTTTAAGACCTTAACAGGCCATTTAAGTTTTCAGATCCTAGATGAACAACATAAATAATGGTTCATCATTGCTCTCCTACCACACATTAGAGTCCCTTTGATGCAACAGAAGGTCACTTCACAGGCTGAAGCATTGGAGATTGCCATGAAACTAGAAGCAACCCCTATAGGAGAAAACAACCTAGGTATGAGTTAGATTTTGAATTAGTTAACTAGTTTATATTTACAGATCGAAGACATGAAGAAAGATAAAGGAAATGAGAAAAGAAAAGATATATGGTGTATTAGATGTAAGTCATAGGGCCATGACAAATATCATTGTCCCTTATTTAATGAATACTTGGCCTCTGGAGCTCCTAACCCTTTGAAGCAGGCTATTGTACCCTGGTGCGAGGTATGTAGAAATAGACATCACCCTGGTGAATGTTATTACATGCATAAATATGTCCAGACACCTACCAATATTTACTGCACATTCTATAAATATGTGGGACATGATGAGAAGGACTGTAGGGCTTACAACCTCATGCATGACAGATCAAGGGATACATATAGAATTCAAGGAGAATTACAATAGGAAGGAAATTTTGCATAGTTCAACTCCCAAGGTAGAGGAAACTTCAACCCTCGTGGTGGGTTCAGAGGAAGAGGATGAGAAGGAGGCATGGGTCAAGGTCAAGGTCAGATTATTTTTTATAACTGCGCCCAACCATGTCATTTGGCGAGGCATTGTCACAACCCTTGTATTACTTGAAACTACTGTAAATCATTTGATCATGTTATCAAAGAATGTCCAGTGTTGTTAGCTAAACTTTAGGAGAGACGAGGAGGAAACCAACAAGTCTAATTAATATCTGCAGAACCTCGCGGTGAGGACCCTAGAGTTATTGTTATTACTAGAGGATGAGTTGTTACAGGAGAAGATAGGGTGACTCTAGGAAAGACTACAGAGGGATCAAGGATCAGAAGAGCTGCAGAGAAGGCACAATTGTTTGATCCAAGGAGAGAAAAGAATATTTTTGAAGAAGAAAGGAAAGAATTTGTAGGAGAACATGCTTCTTCATATAAGGCACAACCAGAAGTAAGGGAATGTGAAATGCCACCAACGTTTGATCAGTCTACGCTATCTAGACAAGGAAAAGAGGTAAGCAAGCTTATGGACTTCTTATATACATGTATCAATTTGATTAAAGATGAGAAAGATGTGCATGAGCTACAACACCTGGTAAGATAGTATGAAATTGGGAGAATATATCCTCTGTTGAGTAGAGCTGTGAATCAAGTATCTAGGAAAAGGAGGACAAACAAGGAACTACACCTTAGAGCTCGGATTGGAGACTACAACGTGGAATATGTTGTCCTCGACTTAGAATTAGAAGTAAATGTTATGACGAAGCAGACTTGGGCACTGATGGGAAAACCTAGATTGATTTACTCTCCTATTAGGCTCAGGATGGCTAATCAGCAGGCAGTGAGCCCCTTTGGAATACTAGAGCATGTCCCAGTGGACATCGACGAGGTAAGCACATTTGCAGACTTCGAAGTGATTGAGATTGTTGATGATAGTTGTCCCTATCCTACGCTGTTAGGAATTGATTGGGCTTTCAACAATTCAATTGTTGTTGACCTAAATAAGAGAAGAATGACATTCAAAGGTAATGGCCTTAAGGTCATTGCACCTTTGGACTCGAATGAAGGTCGCAGATGCACAGAACCCATAAGAGAACAAGACCACACATATGAGCTGGAGAAAATATATAAAATAACAACAAGACAACATGACTGCATTAATCCTATAGTAGATGGAAGTCTCAGCTGGTGAAGTGAATTTGCATGCTTGTCAGACTCAGAAGAAGCATTGGAAAATTGGCAAAATAGAATGTATGAAGTCTCTACGCGGAGGTGTGCCAGATTGACCAAGGCAATTTGTTGGATTCTCACAAAAGTAAGTAATCTTCCTACATTTGATGGTTTGAATCATTTAGAGACATTTCTAGATGAATTTGAGAGAATTGTACCAGTACAATAGAGGATGTTGGCACTAGATGAAGCATTGAAAGCAACACCAACTAGATGGCGGGGGACACACAAGAAGAACATCACATAGAGGGTGCAATGTTGCACCTTATTGACAGTGCGCTTTTCTGACCAAGCTAAAGGATGCGAATTTTGATGCACAGGTCATAGTTTTCATAAGGACCATGTGAGAAGTTATGAAGAATATTGGAGAAACATCCCTAAAGAACAGTGGGTACATAATTTCATTAGCACCTTAGATACCATGCCTATCAACTGGTACCTTCAAGCAGAACTGTGCTTCGTCACTACAGATTGGTATGGTATGACCCATAACTTTATTGCTACAATCCTCTTTGAAAGTCAATACCCTATAGTAGATCAGGCTTTACAAATTGTAAGACAGAAGTTCTTTGAGGAAGTATCCAACCCCCCTCTCGAACAATAAGAAGATGAATGGACTACGCCTCTTCAACGGTTACAAGGTTGCTATAATATCAATGCTAATGAGGACGGTGACCCTAGAGATGTAAACATTTTAGAAACTGAGGGGAAAAGAGACATAGAAGGGCCAGGGATTGAATTAGCTTTTGCAGGGCATCCTATTAAACTTAAGAAAGTTAACATTGGAACAGAGCAAGCACCTAAGATGGAAAATGTTGGAGACTATTGGGATGATGCTACTATTAGCAAGATCACAGAACTATTCCATGAACATCAAGACTTGTTTCCAACCAAGTTCACAGACATTAAGGGCATTAAAGGGCCCATGGGAGAAATGAATATCCCTTTGAGAGAAGATGCAAGACCTATCAAGCAAAGACCCTATAGACTGAATCCCAAATACAAGCAAAAAGTTAAGATTGAATTCGATAGAATGTTGGAAGCAGGAATCATAGAACCTGTTGAAGAATCTGAATGGATCGGCCCTATGGTGGTCCAGGATAAGAAGTTAGGAGAAATCAGAATCTTTGTGGACCTAAGGAAGTTGAATGATGCATGTCTACATGACCCATTCCCTACACATTTTACTGATGAATTTCTAGACAATGTAGGAGGACAGGATGTTTACTCATTCACAGATGGATTTTTAGGCTATCACCAGATCATAATTGCTAAGGGAGACCGACATAAGACTAAATTTTCAACAGAGTGAGGTTATTTTCAGTACACTGTGATGCCTTTTGGCTTGAAGAATGCACCAACCATCTTTTCCAGGGTGGTGGTCGAAGCATTTAAGGACTTTTTACACAAGTTCTTGGAGGCATATTTTGATGATTGGACTGTCTTTAGCCTACTAAAAAAAAATATTTAATGTCTGATATTAATGTTAGATAAATGCAGGTAATGTCAGATTACCCTAAGTCTAAAGAAATGTATTTTCTTTTCACCTTTTGGAGTGTTGTTAGAACATATTGTGTGCAAACAGGGGTTGTTGGTAGATCCTTCCAAAATTGCTATCATTATTGATCTACCTCCTCCTACTTCAGTCAGACAACTGCGCACTACATTAGGACACACTGGATAATACAGGAAATTTATTAAGGGTTATCCACAGAAAACAACACCCATGGAGAAGCTGTTAAAGAAGGATAGTAAGTTCCAATGGACAAAGGAATGCCAGCAGAGCTTTGACACACTAAAGCATAAAATGGTCACTGCGCCTATCTTGGTCTTTCTAGATTGGATTAAGGAGTTTAATGTTCATGTTGATGCTTCATCCATTGCATTAGGAGCAGTTTTAGCATAGCCAAGAGTGTGAGACATTGACCACCCTATAGCCTTTTCTAGCAGGAATCTTTCTACAACTAAAAGGAACTATACTATGACTGAAAGAGAAGGCTTGGCTATGGTATATGCACTGCAAAAGTTTATACATTATTCACTGGGAGGACATTTTAAGATTTTTACTGATCATTCCACGTTGAAGTACTTAGTCAACAAGCCAATATCGAGGGGAAGAATATGCAGATGGCTACTACTATTCCAGGAGTATGAATTTGAGATTGTAGTCAAGCCAGGAAGAATGAATAAAGGACCTGATCACTTATCCAGGTTAGAACATGCTAAGGAGCCTACCAGTCTAGAGGATACGCTACCAGATGCACAGTTGTTGGCCATCAGAAAATTCGATGATCACTTCGCCAAGATAGTTCAATTTTTGTCCATGGGAATAGAACATCGTGAGTATACAATTATTCAGAAGAAACTGTTGGTAGTTTACGTTTTCGAATTTCAACTTATAGCTGGATAGTTATATAATATGGGACCAGATGAGATCTTGAGGAGATGTGTTATGGAGGCAGAAAGGCCATTGATTCTTGTAGAAGCACATGAAGGCATCGTAGGAGGACATTATGTAGGGAAAGAAACAACGCAGAAGGTTCTAAGAGTTGGTCTCTGGTGGCCTACTTCACATAAGGATGCTAAGGAATACTACAGAGCCTGCGATGTATGTCAAAGAGTAGGGAAGCCTTCTAGATGGGATGAGATTCCTTTGGCACCACAATTAACATTACAAGAATTCGAGAAATGGGCTATTGAATTTGTGGGACCAATCAACCCACCATGGAAGCGCACAGGAGATAGATACATTATCACTGCTACAGAGTATTTGAACAGATGGGTAGAAGCAAGAGTAGTTAAGGATTGTAGTGTAGCCACAGCTGCGCAGTTCATTTTTTAGGATATCATCACCAAATTTGGATGCCCAAAGATCCTTATGAGTGATCAAGGCACACGCTTCATCAACAAAATTATTGAAGCCTTGACCCAGGAATTCGAAGTCCACCATCAGAAGAGCACTCCATTAAACCCACAGGAGAATGGTACAGTTGAATCTTTCAATAAGATCTTGGAGACAACACTGACTAAGATTTGCAGTGTTAACAAAGATGATTGGGATTTAAGAATTCCAACAGTATTATGGGCTTATAGAACTACTTGCAAAATGTTAACAACACAGACCCCATTAAAATTAGTTTATGGCTTGGAAGTGGTGGTACCTATGGAATACTTGGTTTCTAGTTTAAGAATCACAACATTTATAGGTATGGATGACACCAACGTTATTCAAGATAGGCTTGCAAAGTTGTTGGAACTAGAGGAACACAAGTTCATTGCAGGATTTCATCAGCATGTACAAAAAGAATGAGAGAAGGCTTACCATGATAGACATATCAAGAAGAAAATATTTAAGAAAGGAGATTTGGTACTGTTATATGACAGCAAGTTCATGCAGCATCCAGGGAAGTTCAGGACACATTGTCTCGGACCATTCGAGTTTGCCTATGTCACAGAAGGAGGAGCTTCATAGTTGACGACCCTTAATGGAGAATGGAAAGATGGTTTGGTAAACATGAGTCGGTTGAAGTTGTGCTATGACAACCAGCTGCCCCACAACTCTTAGTAAAAGCTAAGGAAGAAGGGTCTAGGTACCAGGTGCAATTGAAACTAGGTACTAGACACAGAAAACACAGTCTGTACATGATAGGGAAGGAAAAAGTAGAAAGCACAAGTTGCTTCGTGTAGTCTGCAGTCGAAGTGATACAGAAGGTTCAACCCTGCAATGACTCGAGACGAGTCACAAATGAGTGTTGGGGGCCTGTTGGCCCTTGGTTATGTATTAAGGAAGAAAGAGAAGATTCAGGAAGAAGAAATATGAAGTACAAAGTGTGCAGAAGGCACACAAACCGAGGAAGAGTTGAAGTGGTTAAAGAAGAAGAAAAGAAGGAGAGAAGTAAAGGAAAAGCTAGCCGTTGAAAGAATATATCTAGGAAGACAAAGCAACAAAGAAGATGAATCGTGGACAACTTAGCAAGTGGAAGAAGACACCAACAGATGATTTGGACCACCTCACGGAAAAGAAGGAAGGACATGCTGGTGAAGCCCTTAAAACACGGGTCAAGTGGACCTAGGGTTTTGACACCTAGACTTCGGTCTAAGGTTGTACAAGAGTCATGTAATGTATAAATAGAAGTCTAGAAGAGTCGAGAGGGTTGGTTATTGGATTGTATTATTGTTTTTATTTTGGGTAAGAACGACATTGAGATCAAAGTATTGTGCATTCTTTCATTGTAAGGTCTTCAGCTGGGTGCGAAGATCAACCCTGCAGCTGAGTGCGCAGGGAGAGGAGAAAGAGAGAAAGAGAGAGAGAGAAAGGATCTGCAACTAACTGCGCAAATAGAATTGTATGTTTCCATCTAATATATCAAGAAACACAGTTATGTGGATGTATCCCTAGGGAGAGGGTGAACCACGCAAATCTTGTTGTTATTTGTGGTTGATGTTGTGTTATTTGTTGTTTGTTATACTGTTATTGCATGGATGGTTTCCCTATTGAAGATGTATCATCCCCGGCCTTCCATGTCGGGCCACGCTATGCCAGATAACTCTTATTGTTCTCTTTGTGGAGCATACTATAACTTACCCAACATCTAACTAAGTTATGCCACATAAATTTTTCGAATTGCATGCAATTAAAATATACACACACAGAACTCTTGCGAAAGTATTATATATAAAACGTAAACAGACAAATACATTATGTAACTGAAGGGATTCATACTAAAATAATAGTAAACATATACATGCAGCATATATGGGAAATACCCATAAAAATAAACACAGTTATAACCGCACATATGGTAACCCATAAAAATAAGCACGTAAATAACAATGCAACATGTAAATTAATCACACAATTGACACTTATCTTGGTAAGAATGTCACCAAATGTGTGCAGACCTTCCACGAACCTCCCAGCCTTAGACCACACTATTCATCACTCTCAACAGTGAGTCACCCCCGAGCTGGGACTAAACTCCACCTGGGTAAAGGGATTCCTAACCAGGCTAAAGGCTCATAGACAACAGGAAATACTATGTCACAGGTGCCAAATCAAACTAACAGCCTACGGTCCCTCATTCCCCACATGGCTATCCCACCCAAGAGGTGTGCCCCTTCTCTTCTCAACAGTCCTTCAACTGCCCCACTTCCTTTCTAGGCTTCAGCAACAAGTCGGATAGGAAGTCTCAGAGCACTGTAGCTGCAATTTAGCACCTTCAGGAAATCAATTCCCAACAATTCTCTCACTCATAGAATTTCTCATGGGCATGAAAACCCACCTCTTCAATATCCCACGGGACTGACAACCCACTTCTTCAATCCAGCTCCCAAGCTAACCAGCTACACCCTCACAAAATGGCCATGGATACAGGTTCAGGTATAGTCATGAAGGTATGAAAGATAGCTCAATGGGTGTGTGCATGCTCATGGATGATTGAATGGATGACTGAATGATGGAAGGAATGATGGGAAGAATGATGGAAAAGATGATAGGAAATGAACTTAGTCCCAACAATATGTATGCATGTCCCCAACTTGACACTTGTCATGTTGGGAGCTACTTTGGCCCACTTGTCCCCAACTTTAGAACTTAGGATAAAATAATTATCCATACTTTATATTTAAGAAATATTAATATAATATTCCTTTTTGGATTAAGCTCCCTAGCTTAGCCCCTTTCCTTAACTTAGCCCATCCCTTTCCCTAACCAGTGGAGTTTAATGCCCCATCTCTTTTATCCCATTCGGTCTACGCGCATCGATGTATTTTATATTAAATATGAGACATGTACAAAAACGGGCGCACTGGCCTTTAACATCTAGGCTCTCCATCCTAGTCAAAACATAAGCATCCTAGCTTATAACAACTAGATCACCAGCTTATAAAACATAGCATATACACAAAGGCTCGTTGGCCTCACAATCGTGCGCACTTAAGATGCTACACGCGGTATCCTAGAATGTGCAGACTTCATCATTTCACTGTGCAGTACATGCGCGCACTATGCCATGAAAGGTGCATACAAAATTATTTCAGACAGATCGCCAGTTTAAGTACATTTGGATTTACATTTCCAATTGGTTTCGGCCTTAGGGATATTACAGAAGATAGGAGGTATAAGCTAACTTCCCAAAGCTAAGTGTAAGACTGTAAGGAATCTTTGTGTTATATTGCATTGTTGTTCTAGATTCACTTGCATTTCCTCTGGTTGTAGACACATGTGTGTTGCAACCCCCCTATTTCTACTTTGGGTGAGACTTCATCTGCTTCACAGGTGTTGTTGAAAGGGCCAGTAGTTAGGGTTTGTTTTTGTGTTGTTAGAGTTGAACCATGGATCTGCCCCTGTGCCAACAAGAAGGTAAATAATAAAGTGAAGTGATGAGTGTACTATAATTCAAAGTGGATACAAAAAAAATTATTTAAATAATAAATTTAATGGAGAAATTACTAAGTGGACAAGTGGTTAGAAGTGGGTTAACCCTAAAATAAAGAAAGTGGGTTAAGATGGTTAAAAGGTAACCCCTTGAGAAAGCTACATGAAAGTATAAATAAGAGGCAAGGCTCTCTCATTTTTATCACACTTGAGCATATTGAATATCTACAAGTGACTAAGGTAACCAAAGTATATCTAAGTTGAATTTCATAAGGAAGGTGAAGTAAAGCAGGACGAAATTCAAGGGAGGATAAATTCTTTTGATGATGCTTTCTAAGGTATGTTATTTACAGGTCATCTCACCATTTTCACAATAAATTTTTTTCTAGAATGATTCAAACCGTTAAATTGGGAGGTTGTTGAGGAAATATATCCAAGTAGTTGTGATAAAAATTTCAGCTTGTGGGTCATTGTATTTTTGGGTTTACACTCCATGGAAAATAGGGTTTGTGGCTAGTCCTGAAACTAGTCTAAAACAAGTGTTTCGGATAAAAACGTCATAACTTCTTCATAACAGATCCAAATTCAGTAAGACCAAATGTATTGGTTATAGTACAATCTGTAGTGTGTTTTGTACCATTTTCAGATCTATACAGCAGAAAATATTCTGTGTGGGGCATTCTCTACAAGTTTGATCTCTAGAATAAGCTAGAATTCAACAAGGTATGTCATTTTTTCTCTAACTCCTTTTTTGAGAGGTTCCAAGTAGTGAAATCTGTAGGAATTGCAAAAAAGAATCTGAAGAAAAATTTGTACCATTTTTAGATCTTTATTCATTACAGGTACACAGTTATGATTATTTCAAGTTAGGGTTGTTGACTAATCCAAAATTAGTCATGTGAGACTAAAGTAAAGTTTAATGAAAATGCTATTCTCTTGCTGTTAAAGTTAAGGAAGGTTTGCAAGTATGTGATCATATACACCAGGTCTATTACAAAGTTACAAATTAGATTTGGGTGTTGAAATTGATGAGGGATTTTGGTTGAGTTACATGTTGGGTACATGGTTGAGACAAGTAGTTGATGAGTTGGCACATACATGAGGTGTATAGTTGATGATGTTGGTACATCTTGATGAGTCATAGTTTATGTGTATTTGATGCATTATTGGTACATATTTCATGCATGGTTAATGAATTCGTTGATGGTACAAGTCGAGGTACAGGTTGGTGCATGGTTGATGCACTTGTTTATGGCACAGGTCGATTACAGGTTGTTTGGACAGGTTATTTGTACAGGTTTGATGCATGGTTGATGCATTTGTTTATGGTACAATTTGAGGTACAAGTTGATGGATGCTACATGTTGGCACATGTTATTGGCACATGTGTTTACAGGTTGATTACATGTTGATTGGTACATGTTTACAGTAGTATATATTACATTGATAGCGTGACAGTGGTTCCATCATTCTATTTCTACGTCAGGGCAGTTGGACAAGGCAAGGACAGGTAGTTGTAGCCACCTTCCGGTTGTAGCCGAAGAACATAGGGGGTTGTAGCCTCCTTTTGGTTGTAGCCAGAGAATTGGGGAGTTGGATTTTCCCTCAGGTTGTAGCTTGAGAAACTAGGGGGTTATAGCCTCCTACTGGTTGTAGCCAGAGAATTGGGGAATTGGAGCTTCCTTCAGGTTGTATCCTGAAAAACTAGGGGGTTGGAGCCTCCTTCCAGTTGCAGCTGGAAAACAAAGGAAGTTGGTGCTTCCAATGAATGTAATTCTTAAAGACATATAAGAAAAAGCATTATGTGTTTTTCTCCCTCTTTGGGTTTCCACGTAAAAACACCGGTGTACTGTGTATGTGTATGATTGCTCATTTGTTGATTGTTTATTTACTCTACAACTATTGGATGATAATGATACATTGATATAACAGTTGCATTTTTTGGTTAAAAAGGATTAGTGCTATATTACTGATTCACCCCCCCTCTCAGTAATCCAACACTCGTCCCAAAATTGATCCACCAATGATTGAAGGGGAAATAACTAAAACATTGTTAACTCCACAATAGGGAGGTCAAGAGTGCTAGAATACAGGTTCATCATCCCTACCTAGATTGAGTAGTGTGTGGTGAAGAAATCCTAAATACATTCAAGTGGATGAAAGTGGTCTAGCATCACTTGAAGGTAAGTTACCTAACCGGACTATTTGTTATCATTCTTATAAAATCATTAAAGAATATTTTGAACCAAAATACAATGCCGCTAAATGTCAACTATTTTTTGTTTTGTTAAAATCTAGAAGTTTGACTACTGTTAGGATAATTTTAGGCATTAAAACAGTCAAAAGTTTAGAAAAAGTCATCATATTGTTAGAAACCTAAAAATTTGGATGCTTTTCAAAAAATTGGTAAGAAATCTCGTTCTAAATACTGTAATGTAGCCCGACGTGTCTTGTCACAATCAATTGTTAGTATGATCACAAGAAAACATCGTTTTCTCCAAAAAACCTCTCATCTCATGAAATGAAATATCAAAACCCTTAGAAAGTATTCTAATAGACGAGATAGCCTCGATACAGGTGGCCCCAAAAAATTTTGGGCCTTCATTGGTAGGCTATCTCATTCTGACATAAAGTTAATTGGAGCAGTTAAGGGACTAGTACATGCTTTCTAGGATGAGAACACTAGGCCTTCTTCCAACCAAAAATATGTACTAAAATTGAGAAAGGGATGTAGGGACCGAGTGTTGAATTTTTGTATGAGATATTATATGAGATAATATTATATATGAGATGATGTGATAGCTTCATTATTACAATGATGAATGTGCAAAATATACAGAGAACCTAAAGGCACATATTGTTACCATCCATGAAAAGATGTGTCTCTAATAATTATAATAACTATTTATTATTATTATTATTATTATTATTATTATTATTATTATTATTATTATTATTATATTATAATTAATAAATATATTATTAATTATTAATCTCGGAGAATGTCTTCATGATGTTGTACAAACATCAACACCAAGAACCCCATATTAAACACTTTCTTGACATTACACAGATAGAATTGTATGAGAGTTTCACAATATTAAATAGTGCACTTAACTTGGGCCAAATATCTTTTCATAAATGCAAGCCTTGGTATGTTCGAATAAACACAATTCATAACACATGTTGTTGTAGATATCACATTGAGTATGGTTATTATTATGACACACACAGACACACACACACTTATTTAATTTCATAACACCCTTTTGTAGGAATTCTTAGTTATATTGTTGTCATTGTCATATAGAGACTTTATTCACAACATATTATGTACAAGGCGAGAGGGTTGTACATTTTATCAAAAATATTTCTTAGATGGGACATGTCCTAGGTGTGGTGGAATGGAATTACAGAGCAAGTGCATCCATGTAAGTGATGAGTATGAATTGGGGAAGAAGGAGATTGCCTTGCAAAGATTTAAATATGTCGCATATGGTATTAATGGAGGGAAGGAAGGAAAAAACATGCAATTGGTGACTTCTCATGTATGAGTATGTGACTTAATAAAGGACTTCATCGAAAAGACATGACAATATATTTAGCATGTCCATGTGGCTTGATGGTAGGATGAGCATTTTAAAATATGCAAAGATACATTTCTCGTTGGTATTTTCTTATTAGTGGTTGATTTTATTGAGAACTACACCCTTGAACTGCAAAATGAGATTCAAAGACAATATTATCACTCATAGCAGGTCAACATAATGTTTCATGTCACATATAGGTATGGGTCGGAAAGTAATGAAGAAAATGGAGTTATATTGAAAGAGTATCGCTTCTACATAAGCGATGATCGGTGCCATGACTTAGCCTACGTACAACATCGCTTTCAGTTGTTTCACAATCAACTTAAGGAGAAGAACATACAAATGGATCAACATTGAATTTGGTCAGATGGTGGCGTAGGCCAGTTAAAAAATGATCATGTATTTCAATGGTTATTTATGTTGCACAAAAAACTCAAGGTACCACATATTTGGAACTATTTTTAGTCTAGGCATGGGAAAGGGGAGTATTATGGAGTAGGAACATGAATAAAAAGAGAGTTACACAAGAAATAAATGAAATTCACAACTACTTCCCTCATTCAAGATGTAAAATCCATTATTGAATGGTGTTCTTCAGTAATGGGAGAGGGAACAAGAACCCGTGAAGACTAATCACCTAGGAAAGGACATGTACATAGATTATTTTGGGAGTTGGTTGATGTAGATTGATCAGAGTGTTATAAATGCAAAACAATATAGGGAACTCATGGATTCCATTCAGTTTGAACATCAGACGATGCAATAGATGAAATATGGATGAGAAAACTCTCTTGCTTATGTGGTCCATGTAATAGTAATGAATGGGATGATTGTGAATCCACAAATTGGGTTGATAGATGGGATCATGTATCACTCCCCATTGGTCAACGTCTAACTATGGAATTATCCTAGTTGGACGAGGACCAATCAAATATTTCAGTGGTTTCCCCAAGAGGTGATGAATGGGGCACTGATTATTTTTCGGCACATTGCTTAGAGGGAAAGAATACCCTCATGTGATCAATAACAGACTCCGAAGGCATTGAATTTATGATTAGGTCGATGGTTATTAAATGATAATATTTTACATAGGATGAAAGAACATTGAAGAAAGGTGGTTATGTATTTCAACATTATAGACAAGGTGAAGCTATATACCACTTTAAGAACTTGGTTGTTGGTACAAACCTCCAACTACAAACAATTCCAAGTAAGAACTCATCAAAGGTATGATACTTCTTGCCTTACTCTGAGAACAATAAGTTAATGGAGACCATCAGTATTAGAAGTGATCCTGATGGTCTACTTGAATGACCATAGGTATGTAAAAGGAATAATTGAACAAATATTTCATATTTATGAATGAATGAAATTGTGGCTTCATTTTATGGTTTTTATGGTATTCTTGTATTTTGTGGTTCTTTTTTGTTGTTAGCGAACTATGTCTATCCTTCCCTTGCCTTTCCTTGTCTTTCTTGTCTATCATTGCCTTGCCTTGCCTTGCCTTGTGTTTCTTTGTCTTGCCTTTCCATGCCATTCCATGGATTTCCTTGGCATGCCATGCCTTTCCTTGCCATGCCATGCTATGCCATTTCTTTCTTTTCCATGCCATGCCTTGCCTTGCCATGCCATGCCTTTCTTTGAAATGCCATGTCATGCCATGTTATTCCTTTCATTTCCATGCCATGTCTTTCCTTGCCTTTCCATGCCACGCCTTTCCTTCCATGCCATGCCTTTCCTTGCCATGACATGTCGTGTCTTGGCTTGCCTTTCCATGTCATTCCTTTCCTTTCCATGCCATGCCATGCCTTGACATTCCATGTCATGTCATGCCTTGTCTTGCCTTACCATGCCATTCCTTGCCTTGAATTTCCATGTCATGCCTTTCCTTTCCATGCCATCCCTTTCCTTGCATTGTCATGTCATTCCTTTCCTTGCCATGCCATGCCTTTCCATGCCTTTTCTTTCCATCCCATTCCATGCCTTGCCTTGCCATGACATGCCTTCCCTTGCCATGCCATGACATGCCTTTAATTTCCATTCCATTCCTTTCATTGCATTGAATTTATATGCCATGCCATTCCTTTCCATGTCTATCAATGCCATGCCATGGTATGCCCATGCCATGCCATGCCTTTCCTATAATGTTCGAAGCGGCTCCTCGTGCACCTTTGAATCATAAATCTATCTTAATGGTATTTGTTGTTTTTTTGTCATATATGTCGACCTATAAGTCAATATATTATTGTTAAGATATATGCAACTATTACAAAAGATGATATGCTAAATGGAATCTTAGTATAAAACCTATAATGATTTTGCAGTTCCTTGAACAAAATAGGATATTTGCATGCAACCTCCATCTTCCAAGATATATTCATGCACAATATAATGAACCATATGGTATGTGGATTTGTGCATAGAGGAAGTGAATTAAATTTTAGATGACTCGACCATGCCAGGTGTTTAAAAGTAACCGCATACGCTAGGTACTGAAACAACTTAACCACTAGCTGGGAAATAATTTTTTGAAACTTGTTAATTGTTAAAGGTAAACAAATAAAAATCATATGTTGTAGCATTGGTTTTTTCCAATCCTCCACCAAGTCTTGAAACATAACCACACTAAAATGTGAAATTTAAAAAATTGATAGTGTATAAGTAAATGTTAAAAGCCACACGCAACAAAACTATGAAATGTAAAATATTAATAGTGAAGTAAATGTTCACTTGTGTGAAACACATTATCACAATATCCAATATGATTATTAAATTGTGGTTTGTGTATAGGGTGTAGGATTTTCCAATTACAACAGGGTGGATATTGGCCACCATAACATCTAGCGCATCTATGGATTCCAAACATCACCAATCTATGGCTCTACAGGGTAGGCATCGAGCACTAAATGTCGTAATTTTTCTGAGTTAATGTACACAATCCTAAAGAAAGAAGACAAAACAATGTAGGGTAAATTTAAATAGTTGACGATATATGTGTTATTAGTCTTGCAGGCTTTAGGATTAAAAGTCAAAATGACTTAGACTTTTATAAATTTGAATTGTTTTTTACAATGTTTGTGAAAGTTGTGAAAATAATATTTGTTATGAGAATATTATTAATCAAAAATGTTTTTTGATTTTCAAATATTTAGAACTTTGTTTTTTGTTGGTTAAGAATAGTGAAAAGAAAAATGTACCCTAGTTTGAATGAGATTTGTCAGATAAAGAATAAATTAAAATATTTTAATCTGAAAAAAAATTCATAGCACCGCATGGTCTGGGAAGGGGAGGAGAAAAAAGTGGTGGTTGCATACATT
>JASDQU011246337.1:12244-25610 GCA_032191745.1 Picea mariana | reverse complement strand
AGGTCCATCTAGGGTTGTTCCTTCATCAACAACAACGCGACGTGCCCTTCAGGACGCACCACGTGCTCCAAGGGTTCCACTCGCCTCATTTGTTTCTTTTGCGCAACATGTCCTTCAGGATGCACCACGTGCTATAAATGTGCCACTTGCTTCTTTTGTTTCTTTTGCACGACGTGTCCTTCAGGATGCACCACATGCTCCAAGGGTGCCACTCGCTTCTTGACTGATTGGTAGACATGAATAACCCCTGGAGTCAACACTCCACCTAGTGAACTTGTGGGAGACTAAGGGATTCTAAGGAATAAGGCCCTCGCCTTATTGCGCGCCCCTTAGAATTATCGCGAGTGACTATCGCAGTCTTCCCTCGTGGCATTGTGGGTCCTCTCGAACTAGGTAATTGTTAACCTACAATTCGAGCCACGACGGGAGTGCTAGTAGGCTGTGGTAGGGCTGCTATCCACACCTCTCCCTCAACCTCTCTGGTAGTCGTGTGTGGCCCCTCTACTCCATATGTGAGTCTGGTCGGCAAGCTATCATCAGCCTGCATCATCAATAATCGTGTCAAAACATATCCACATCATATCATATAATCAAATGTACTAGAATCACAGTAAACAATCAACCCCAAAAGCACACTCCCTGACTCGATCCGAAGTCCAAGGGGTTCTGTCGATGCCTCTGCATCCTCAAGGTCGAAACACCCTGCACACTCAGTAAAACCTAGTCAATAGCACCTGTCTATGTCAAGCAGTAAAACATCATGTCATCTATCATAACACATCATAATCAATGATAAATGTTTTAATATCTTAAAAGTTCAGATCACTTGCAAGCAAGTGTCCTCAAAGAATAAGTTTTCTTAGTGCGCCATAGAGGGATGTTACATACACCCCCTCTTGGTATAAACTTCATCCTGAAGTTTCATAGTATAAATGCCGAAATAATTTTATCACAGTATCATAAGTCTATCAATCAAACAAAAATGGAAACTGCTGGCGCATATCATATGCGTCCTCCCAGGTCACCGAGTGCAGACTATAATTGTCCCACTGGACCTTGACCTGATCTATCGTTCGACGTCGTAACTGTCGAACACGATGATCTATGATGCGGACCGGCTTAGCCGTGAGCGCTCGCTCGTCCGATACCTGCAAGGAAATCATGTCAATCACATGTGTAGGATCACTAATATAATGTCTCAAAACAGATACATGAAAAACATCGTGCATATGCCTCAAAGAATCAGGCAAGGCTAGTTGATAGGCCACGGGCCCCTTTCTCTTCATAATCTCGAAAGGTCCCACGAACCTAGGAGAGAGTTTAGCTCCCTTTCCAAACTTGATTGAACTCTTATGCGGTTTAATTCACAAGAAGACTCGATCGCCGACCTCGTAACTACGGTCGACTCGGTGCGCATCGACATAACTCTTATGTTGATCTTGCGCTTCTTTAATCCTTTGTCTTATGGTTTGCATTTGCTCTTCCATTTCTTGGATCGCTTCTAGTCCCACCACGACCCTATCCTCAAGCCGATCCCAACTCAAGGGCGGGTGTCCGACATGGTCGCCCGTAAATGAACTCGAAAGGCACCATTTTAATGGTGCTCTGGAAACTGTTGTTGTAAGTGAACTCTACTAGAGGCAAGAATTCTTCCCAATGCTTTTGTTGGTCCATTACGTACATGCGCAACATGTCCTCTAAGGTTTGGTTCGTTCGTTTGGTCTATCCGTCAGTCTCTGGGTGATATGCAGTACTAAAGTTAAGTTGGGTTCCCAAGACCTCTTGGAAAATCGTCCAAAATTGTCCACTAAACACCGATCCTCGATCAAATACAATCCTCCTAGGCACACCATGCAACCTCACAATCTCACTGATGAAAACTCTAGCTATGTTAGGTGCATGATATGTCGTACGCACATTAATAAAGTGAGCACTCTTCGTCAGAGTGTCTACTACTACGAAAATCGAGTCATGTCTCCTTGCTGTCAGTGGCAATCCAACAATAAAATCCATCGAAATGACCTCCCATTTTGATTCTGGAATGGCATGTGGTTGTAGTAATCCTGTTGGGTGTCTATGTTCAGCCTTTACCTGCTGACACTCCAGACACCTGGCCACATAGTTAACTATGTCGACCTTCATTCCCCTCCAAGAAGAATAAGGGTTTAAGATCTACCCTCATCTTCGTGACTCTCGGGTGAGCCATGTAAACTGCTCTATGAGCCTCGCTCAGGATCAACATCCTCAACTTGTTATTTGGCGGTACGTAAATCCAATTTTAAACCTCAATAAAACATCGCTATCAAATGAAAATCCCTCAAATCGTGGTACCATCATTGTGTTTTGTCCAATAAAACCCTCAACCTCTTTGTACCAGTCGTCGTCACGCTATAAAGTTAGAATGTTGTCACGTAAATTCATCTGAAGAGGAAACACAGAAAAGATGTGTGGCCTCCGACTCAAGGCATCTGCCACTTGGTTCATTGTTCCCTTTATGTAAGTAATCTCAAAGTCGTACTCGCTAAGCAATTCTGACCAATTCCGTTGTTGCGCGTTCAGGTCGCTTTGCGTAAAAAGGTGTTGTATTCCACAATGATCAGTCTTTAGTTCAAATTTTCATCCAACAAGGTAGTGTCTCCAAACCTTCAAGGCATATACTATGGATAATAACTCCAAATCGTGCATTGCGTAGTTCTCCTCATGCCTTCTCAATTTCCTCGAAATGTAAGCAATCACTCGTCCGTCTTGCATCAAGACTCCGCCTAAACCTTCCTTGGATGCGTCTATGCATACCAAGAAGTTTGTGTCCATGTCAGGGACCTTTAGTATCGACGTTGTTGTCAACAACTATTTAAGCCTCCGAAATGCTTCCGTGCATTTCTCGGTCCAAACAAACTTTTTGTGTTTCTTCTGCAATTCCGTGATCGGATTTGCTATCTTTGAAAATCCCTCGACAAACCGTCGATAGTATCCTGCTAAACCCATAAAACTACGCACCTCCGTGAAATTCGTTGGCACAGGCCATTTCATAATAGCCTTGACCTTGGCTAGATCCATTGCAATACATTCGCCGGAGATGACATGCCCTAGGTAGTGAATCCTCGACTGATAAAAAGAGCATTTGGACAATTTCGCATACAGTTTGTGCTCTCGTAGATAATGTAGTACCAAGCGCAAGTGCTCGTCATGCTCCTCTGTCGTACGAGAGTAAATCAAAATATCATCAATGAACACTTGGACGAACTTTTCCAAGTACTCGCGGAACACCCCGTTCATCAAACTCATAAATACTCCTGGGGCGTTTGTCAGTCCAAACAGTAAAACAGTAAACTCGTAATGTCCAAATATCGTCTTAAAGGCGGTCTTAGGGACATCATCCTCCTTGATCTATAGCTGGTGATACCCTGATCGTAAATCGATCTTGGAGAACACTATCGCACCATTCATTTGATCGAACAACTCATCAATTCTCAGCAAGGGATACTGGTTCTTGATCGTGGCCTTGTTCAATTGATGATAGTCAATGCAAAGCCTCCACAATCTGTCCTTTCGTATGAAAATAACCGGTGCACCCCACGGTGACACACTAGGAAGTTTCAGTCCCAGGTCCAACAACTCCTTCAGTTGCATTTTCAACTCTTGTAACTCCGGGGTCGACATCCGATAAGGCATTCTTGCTATCGGTTCAGTACCCGGTTTTAGGTCTATAGTAAAATCCAACTCCCTTTTTGGTGGCATTCTAGGTAACTCCTCTGGAAATACATCCGCAAATTCCTTCACCACCGGAAGGTGCTCAAGACCTTCTGCTACTCCCTTCTCGTTTAACACAAGGATCGCATAAATATTGCATCCCTTGCGCATACTTGTTGGTCACTATAATTGTTTAATTAATTCAAACAATCAAGTGCTACATAAATTGTCAACCCAGGGAAGTCTGTGTATTTCAAAGGTAACCACGCACTATATATGCTCAATTCCAAAAGCAAGTTAGAGTTGTAGTAAAGGAAACTATATTAATCACACTTGCCTTGAATGAATTGAAGTCCTATCTTGAATTACAGAAAAGCAAACTACTTATTGCAGAGCTTGAAGAGATAATTAATCTAAATAACAACTGCAATAGAAAAGAACAACTATTATGTAACCAGAGAACAGGACCCTATTCCCAAGCAGGAAATTCAACACTTTGTTTCTGATGAACACACTTTCATGACCTCATTAATGTATTGAAGGCTTAACTATTCTAACAGAGAACAGGACCCTTTAATTCCTTCCTTTAAGGAGGAACCTTTAGTACCAGTATCTGATTAGCACACTTGTGAAAATAATTGAAAGCTGACTACTTCTAACAGAGAACAGGACCCTTTAATTCCTGTCTTTAAGAAGGAACCTTTAGCCCATTATCTGATGAGCACACTTGTGAAAATAATTGAAAGCTGACTACTTCTAACAGAGAACAGGACCCTTTAATTCTTTCCTTTAAGCAGGAACCTTTAGCCCAGTCTCTGATGAGCAAACTTGTGAAAATAATTGAAAGCTGACTACTTCTAACAGAGAAAAGGAGCCTTTAATTCCTTCCTTTAAGCAGGAACCTTTAGCCCAGTCTCTGATGAGCACACCTCATACATTCATCACACAATATTGCTAATTCAAATGATTATGAACTTCATGAAAATAATGTAACATTCACTAAAGCAAAGTTCTTAACAAGACAGAGTTCAGTAGTGTTTCAGCAAAGCAGAATTCATAAAAAGTAGTGTTTCAGCAAAACAAAAGTTAANAATTCAAATGATTATGAACTTCGTGAAAATAATGTAACATTCACTAAAGAAAAGTTCTTAACAAGATAGAGTTCAGTAGTGTTTCAGCAAAGAAAAATTCATAAAAAGTAGTGTTTCAGCAAAACAAAAGTTAATCAAGGCATAAACAGAAATTACACTAACACACTATAAAACTAACGAGTGAATCTTGTGAAGAAGGTGGGCCCTCCCTTCTCACAAGATTCCCCTGAGACGAAAAGGCTAGAGAAGGATGCTCAAAATAGTCTTCTATTCATCTATCAATGTATCATATTACAATCTGGAAATGAAGTACGTCCCTCTCTGAAACTTTCTTAGTACATAAAACTGGGATCATCTCAAATGATGATTTCCTCTTATTTAAATAGGGAATCCCTTCGATACAATTGATCAAAAATTACAGATGTATATATGAGTCCTATTCTTAGTCAGATCGACTTTCTAAACCAGAATAGGATGTCCTAGTCTCCCGCAATAGAATGCTATTACAAGTGCTGAATGAGGTGTTGTTTTTATGGCTGGGGTAACAGTTCTTTTCATGTTGTTTCGGCATCGCAAATCGCGGGCTGTTCAACCACGAGATTTGCGCTCTGACTGTTTCAGCACTTCTCATGTAGCATCGATGGTTGATGCTTGGCTCGCGGTGTGGCTGTTGTAGAGTTGTTGTTGATCGCTGACTGTGTAACGACTTCCTTTGTGTTTCAGCATCGTCGGTCCTGGGCTATGTAGCGGCTTCCTCTGTGTTTCATCATCGTGACCATGAATTGTGTAACAACTTCCTCAACATTGTAGATCATGAACTGTGTAACAGCTTCTGTGTTTCAACATCTGCGACCCTGGACTGTGTAACATCTTCTGTGTTTTAGCATCTGCGACCCTGGACTGTGTAACAGCTTCTATGAATTGTTGTTTCAGCAATAGGCCTCAAATGCTAATCTGTAGTTTGAACTGTTTCAGCACTTATACATTTCTAATCAATGGTTAAGTACGAGAGTGATGTAAAATATTATGCAAAACAGATAAACGTATAGAAATGAGAAGGGATGTTGTATACCTTTGGAATGATTAGATAAAGTGATAAAATGAGTTTAAATGTGGGTGATCAAGAGTGTAATAGTGGCAAAAAGTATTGGAAAAAAGGTACATTGTGTGGTCCTAACATCCGCCCCAAATCAAGGTGTTGCATGTCCTCAGGCAACTTCACTCTAAATCAGATTCTGAATACCGACTCTGAGCGTGTAAGTCACTCAAGCAGTAGCTCTGGGAGGTACTGTCCATTGGCATTCTGAACCCTTGGACCCATTGTAACCTTTTCCAAGCTGTTTTTTCTGTCTTCTTAGGCAGCTTATAATGGATTTGATATCTTTCTATTGGCAACCAGAGGATAGGAAAATAAAAATGGTACCCTATCTAGCTTTCAGCACATTGCTGAACACACTGGATGTAGTTAGGTACCCTGGAGATTTCTACCTCAAGGTTAGTAGGGCTGAAAGGATTGTATTCCTATCTTTTCTCAGTGGATTGCTGCCAAAACAAATTATTTGCCTGGAGGGCAGCAATCTCTATGGATCTGATGAAGTGCTGACAATCCTAAAGCATTGTTAATTGTAGCTACTGAACATGTTCAGTCATCCCTGGTTTCTTTAAGAACTGATAATATTTTGTGGCAAAGGTGGCTGCATTCTGTGGTTCTGGTCTTATCCAGAGAAGGCGGTTGTCTTCATTGTGCTTGGCGGCCATGAAGTCATCTTGCCAAATAATCTGATTGTGGAGAAAGGAAGTAAATGCCCGAATCTGGATGTCCCCAACAAGAGGATTAAGGTTCAGCTACCTATTCTCGAGGATGGCCTTGTTATGAAAATATGCGTCACAGAGGACGTGTTGATCCCTAGTAGATGCTTCTGTAAAGGTTTTGACAAAATCTGTTGGGTGTAGTACTGCATGGGATCTGCCTTCTATGATTGATTTGATCTGAAACCATGTGATTCGTTCCATAAGGAACAAGGAGTAGTTGCTAGATGGTTTCCTTGTAGCCAATAGCTTTTGTGTCAGGTCAAATACCAGGGCCAATCTGCCTTTCAATTCTTTGTTCTATTTCTTCAAAGCACGAGCTTCCTGACGTGTCTACTCTAAAGCTTCCCAATTTGAGTAGGTATGATTTATCCAAATTTGTCTGTGCTCTTGCAGGCTTTTAGCATGTGTTGTAGCATACTCTTTCTTCCATTTTTGTATTACTACCTGCTCATCCCAGGGCTGAGTTTGTGTTTCAGCGTTACAAGTAGTGGGGTGAGGTAAGGTCTGAGTAGATTGTTCCACGAAAGTGTGGAGATTGATCTGGCTGGGAGGTGTAAATTCCTCCATCGACATTGTCTGTATAACTTTGTTGACAAAAGCAGGGGCTTCATTTGTTGCAATGCAGGGCTCAGTCTTAATCTTGGGAAATCCTGTTGGTTCTTGTGTTTCAGCTGTAGTTGGTTCTTGTGTAACAGCTATAGTTGGTTCTTGTGTAATAGCAGGTTCTTCCTTTTTGACTACAAAAGTTGAAGGCGTAGGGGGAGCTCCTAATATTGGGACTTGAATTACCTTATAGCCTGCTTGATAGTAAATATCCCCACATATATTCTTTACACAAGCTCTTTGTAGTCCCCTCTGACATGGTTGCTATGCGAGCTAGGGTGTACAAATTTAGTTCCTTCTCGTATGCTTCCTTTTCCCTAGCTAGTTCTTGCTTGTATGCTTCCATTTCAGTCTTTAAAAACTCATTTTATTCTAATATAGAGGCCATTGTTGGTTCTGGTGAGGGATGACTAGTTCTTGTGTGGCAGTCACAGCCTCACTAGCTGGTTCTTGTGAAGCAGCTACAGGAATGGCAGCTAATTCTTGTGTTTCAGCTTCTTGATGTAAGGAAAGTAATGTTGCAGCACCCTGGACCTCTGATTCCTGTATCTCAATGTCAATATCAGTAGCTGGTTCTTGTGTTTCAGCCGTAGCTGGTTCTTGTGTTTCAACTACGGAATGGGTAGCTGGTTCTTATGTTTCAGCTACTTGATTGAAAACAGATGATGTCGCAACACCCTGGGCATCTGGTTCTTATGTTTTAGTGCCCGTGGGTGGAATAGGCAAAGATCCCGGGATTTGGGAGGTTGGAGGTGTACGGGGTATTAGTCGGATGGGATGGGGGTCTAGGGTAGTGGCAATAATGGCTGGCCTAGTTGAGGCCCTTGTTTTCTTCTTTTGTAAGAACGGCGGAAAGAAGGGAATTTGTTTTCGTTTACGTGGGGGTCTTTCCTCAATGATGGGGCAGGGGGAATTATCTGGCTCAGAGTCATCACTAAGAATATGAAGGGCGGGAGTGGATGATTCTGGTAAGGTATGAGGCGGGCTTGGTATGGTAGGGGGATTGATTGGACTGATTGGTTCTGTGGGCGGGCTATTGGGTACTTCTGGAGAGTTTGGGGGGTTTTGCGGTTGTTGTTCCTGGAGGTTTTCAGGAATTTCAGCAGCTGCTTGGGGGTTTATGGGCGGGTTATTTAGTGGAGGGTTTTTTTGGGCAAAACCCCTTTGGATGAGAAGTTGGACAAGATGGTGATGGGTGAGTGAAAGGGTGGGATCTTTAGCCTTTCTGCAGTAATGCGCCATATTTTTCAAACAACCCAGCAAATAATAAGGAATATTCACCCGTCTATTATGTCATAAATGAGACAACAGAAGAAATTCGTGTTGATAAACTACCTGGTATCGGCCTTCACAGGTTAGGTAATGTTTGATGAATCTTGCAACTTCCGGCCATGGGGTTGGCAATGAGCTGAGTTGAACACCCCTGCCCTTAAATTCAATTTGTTCTTCTGGTAAGAAGAAGTTCTGCTGGGCATTCCGAATGATATGTTTACGACTGAACATGCGAATGTCGTCAGTAGGGAGGCCTGAGACCTATGCTATATCTTCTTCTGTTACTAAAATTCAGACCCCTTGGACAATAGAATGGTCTTCTTGAAGGTTTTGAGCGAATTGCAGAACCTGTTGTTCATTATACCACTGGAGTCTCTGAAAATAACTGAGCCATCTTGCCTGCTAAAAGATTTGATAAGCTAATGGATAATGTTCTAACAGCGCTATTGTGGTGGGTTCATTCCGTATAACAGAGCCTCCCATAGCTACTAGCTCGGTAGAATACAACGTCAAAGAGTTTGAGTAACAACCTCTGCGCAGAGTGAGTTTTTCGAGCGACGATATGAAAAATGGTGGTAAAATACGCGAAAAAGGTGGTGAAATAGGAATGGCGGTAGTGAATTCGTGTGAAATGATGGTGTAGAAGGTTTGATGTGTCCTCCCCTCCCGTCAAGTGTGGCTAATAATGATTGCACTCGAGTGGTCATAATGATTTAGAATCTTCTCATTAACTATCGCTTAACTGTATTACATAAAATTTACATACCTCGCCTTACCTTTTGATTCGTTCTTCAAACAAAATATCATGCCTGCCCATGGTAGTTCTGCAGTAGTCGTGGCGGAGACTTTTGATTTATTAGATGAATTGTATAAAGGATTTGCTGACTGGAAGGACGAACTATAGTATGAGAGCATCAAATCTTGCTGACAGATGATGTTGAAAAGTTAGTGTTTCAGCAACAGAAAAGAACGAGGAAAAACAATTGTTGGACGGTGTTGTTTCAGTGATGAGAAAATGTGAAGAACCGCTGAACAATGGTGTTTCAGCAACAAGAAAAAGGGCAAAACAATTGTTGGACGGTGTTGTTTCGTCACTGAAGGAAGTGAGGAATTGTCGGACTGTAGTGTTTTGGTAATAGGGAGAAGGCGAAAAATTGCTGTGAATGGTGTTTCAGAAATGGGGAAAAATGGTGAAAAGTAGTAGCCAATGGTGTTTCAGCAACAGAAAAGAAAAGGCGAAACAATTGTTGGACGGTGTTGTTTCGTCTATGGGAAAATGGGGGAAAGTGGTAAAAGGTTGTTGAACAGTGATGGGGGAAGTAGGTGTGGGGTTTGGTGGTAGCGGTGTTTCAGCAACAGAGGAAAATCAAGAGTAGTGAACAGTGGTGTTTCAGTAATGAAGAAAGTTAAAAGTGCTGAACAGTGGTGTTTCAGCATCGGAGGAAAGTCAAAAGTGCTGAACAGTGGTGTTTCAGCATCAGAGGAAAGTCAAAAGTGTTGAACAATGGTGTTTTAGAATCGAAGGAAAGTCAAAAGTGATGAACAGTGGTGTTTCAGCATCAGGAAATCTTTTCTCTTTGAAGTAGGATCGTCCTTTCCTAGTGGCTTGTGCTTCGATCGGGAATCTGCAAAAATCGATTGTAACATGGTATTTCTTGACAAGGATAATTAGTAAATAAAATCTAATCTAATACTAAAGAAATTAATTTAAAAGAGTTAATTGCAATGAGGGGTAGGAACCCCCTCTAAGAAGAGGAAATGGGCGTCTGCCATGCATGTGGCCTTAAAATCTTCTTTGGAAATAGGGTGCTGGTACAGACAAAGTCGATGACCATTTACAAGTAACGGAGTTTTGGAGTCATCGATTGTGAGGAGCCTTACTATTCCATTGGGGAAAACGGTGTCTACTTCGTAAGGTCCAAGCCATCTTGTGTGCAGTTTCCCTTGAAATTCCTTGAACCGAGAGTCATACAGTAGGGCCCAATTACCTTTCTAGAACTACTTGTTCTTGATATCTTTGTCATTCCATTTTGATCTTTGCTGTTGAATTATGGTTGTCTGCTGAATGGCATCTAGTCTTTTCTCCTCCAATTCATTAAGCTGCTGCAAGCTGGCTGTCTGAGCATCGGTCAAATCAAGGTTGATAGCTAAGGCAGTCCTTAAGGTTTTTATTTCAAATTCCACAAGAAAGACAACACTCTTTCCATAGACTAATTCATAGGGAGAGAATCCTGTAGTATTTCTCCAGGTAGTTCTGTAGGCCCATAATGCTTTAGGGAGCCTGTAGGACCAATCCTTTCTATTTTCCTTCACTATTTTTGTGAGAATGGATTCTATTACTTTGTTTGTGCTTTCCACCTGTCCATTGGCTTGGGGGTGGTATGCTGTAGTCATTCTATGCTGAATATGATATTTGTGAAGGGTGTCTTTGAAACCGTGAGAAGTGAAAGGAGGTCCTCTATTTGTAACTAATTCTCTTGGTACTCCAAATCTGATGAAGATGTCTTTAAATAAGAAATCTATAACTGCTTCTTCGGTCACTCTGTCGAGTGCCTTGGCTTCCACCCATTTATTCATGTAGTCTGTATAGACCACTATGTAAACTTTGTGATTGGATGGAGGGTTGATGGGTCCTACAAAGTCTAAGGCCCATCTTTCAAATGGTTCAAGTACTATGTGGGGGTTTACTGGCATTTCATCTCTATGATTAGGTTGGCCTACTCTTTGGTAGCTATCACAGGCGCGGACATATTTCTTTGCATCTTTGAAGAGTGAGGGCCAATACTACCCCATCCTGAGAATTTTATGTGTTGTTCTCTTATCAGCAAAATGCCCTCCACAAGGGCCATCATGACAATCTTTTAGTAGATCATACACCTCATCTTCTCTAATACACCTTTGTATTTCTTGATCAGCTCCTGTATGAAAAATACACCCACTTATCCAACTATACCGAGCACTTTGATGAATGATGTTTTTTTTCTCTCGGGATAGGTGTGCTGGTAACTTCCCTGCAACCAAGTAGTTAGCAATGTCTGCATACCAAGGTGAGTGAGCAGAAACTGCAAATAGATATTCATCAGGAAAGGAATCATCTACTGGGGTATCATCATCAGGTGTCAACCGAGAAAGAAAATCAACAACTACATTCTCTTTTCCTGGTCTATCTACAATTGTGATATCAAATTCTTGCAATAATAGTAACCATCTGGTGACTCTAGCATTTGTGGTAGGTTTGTTCATTAAGTATTTGATATTTGAGTGATCAGTATCGACAAAAGTAGCATAGCCAGTAATGTAATGTCTAAATTTATTAATGGCATAGATAACTGCTAAGAATTCCTTCTCGGTGACTGTATAATTGAGTTTAGAAAGAGTCATATTCTTGCTGATGAAGTAGATGGCATAAGGGAGATGATTTTCTTCTTGTCCCAAGACAACTCCTATTGCAGTATCTGAAGCATTGGAGGATATATGAAAGGGAAGTTTCCAATCAGGTCCTCTAAGGCTAGGAGTTGTAGATAACTGATGTTTAAGTGTATTAAATGCTTCCTGGCAAGAATTAATCCATTTGAATTCAGCATTTTTCATCAGTAACACAAACAGGGGAGAAGCTATTTTGGAAAAATTCTTGATAAATCTTTTGTAGTATCCAGCATGTCCTAGAAAACTTCTTACCTCTGTATGAGTTTTGGGAGTAGGAATATCCTTAATGACTTGTATTTTGGATAGGTCTACCTGAATTCATTGAGATGAGATAAAATGTCCAAGCACTATTCCTTCACTCATCATCATATGACATTTTTCTATACTTAAGGAGAGTTGGGATTGTATGCATCGTTTGAGTACTTTCTCAAGGTTTTGTAGTGCTTCCTGAAAAGAAACACCATAAGGAGTAAAGTCATCCATAAAGATTTCCATAGAGTCATTAAGCATATCAGAAAAGATTCCTAAAACTACTCTTTGGAAGGTTGTTGGTGCATTACATAGTCCAAATGGAAGGACTCTATAAGCAAAGGTTCCCCAAAGGCTGGTAAAAGTGGTTTTATCTTGATCTTGAGGTGCAATTTTGATCTGGTTATACGCACTGAAACCATCTAAAAATGAGAAAAATTTCTTCCCTCACAAATTATCTAACACCTGATCGATGAATGGTAATGGAAAGTGATCTTTTTGAGTGGCTTTATTTAAAGCTCTATAATCCACACATACTCTCCATTTCCCGTTTTTCTTAGGAACTATTACCAATGGGGAAACCCATTCACTATCTGATATAGGATAAATAAACCCTGCATTGAGCAATTTTTGAAGTTCTTCTTTGAGGATTTCTCTTAAATTAGGGTTCATTCATCGTTGAGGTTGGCAGATTGGCCGACAATCTTCCTTAATATATATTCGATGAGTACATAATTTAGGAGAGATTCCTTTCATATCTGTGTAATCCCATGCAAATGCTTCTTTATTTTCCAAAAGTAACTTCATTAATTGTTGTGTTTCGTCATCTGTTAGATTAGGGTTTATGTTCAGTGTTTTTCCAGGTTCAATTTCCACTGGTATGCTTTTAGAGGAGATGGTGGTAGATGTTTGAGGTGGGCTTTCCGAGTTGAGGTTTTCTTGATTATCAGACTCCAATAGTGCAGTTAGTTGATTATGAGTTTCTGAGGTCACAGAGGAGGGCTCGCAAATAAAATTATTAATCACTTCATCCTCGGTGGAGTCTTTCAAGCTTAGAGCTTGTCCGATAGTCAAAAGGGGTTGAGTAGGTTGATCATTAAAATCTACCCATACAGAATTATCATTATTAATTAGGGGTGTAGCATGCGCGTAGAGGGTAAGCTGTTTCATTTCGTAACCGTTTGAAATTGTCATTGAACCTGATCTACAGCTGATAAAAGCAT
>JASDQU011246332.1:15389-26006 GCA_032191745.1 Picea mariana | reverse complement strand
AAACTTTTCTTTAGTCTCACATGCCTAGTTTTGGATTAGTCAACAACCCTAACTTGAAGTAATCATAACTTTGAACCTGTAATGTATAAAGATATGAAACTGATATAAAATGTTCTTCAGTGTGTTTTATGGAATTCCTCCAAGTGGCACTACTTGGAACCTCTCAGAAAGGAGTTATAGCAAAAATGGCATACCTTGTTGAATTCTGGCTTGTTCTAGAGAGCGACCTTGTAGAGAGTGCCCCACAAAAAATATTTGATGAAATGATCTAAAACTATTAAAAATAATACTATAGACTATACCCTAACCAACAGAATTTGTCTCACTTAATTTGGATCTATTATGAAGAATTTATGATGTTTTTACCCGAAACACCTAATTTTGACTAGTTTTAGGACTGGCCACAAACCCTATTTTCCACAGAGTGTAACTCCAAAAATACAATGACCCACAAGCTCAATTTTTAACCACAGATACTTGGATATTTTTTCTCACTTGAATAGCAATTTCAGGATCTGAAACATTATAGGAAAAAAGTTATAGCGAAAATGGTGAGATGACCTAAAAATAACATACCTTAGAAAGCAATTAGTGATTATATTGATGTAATGGCTTCTAGAGGTTATTGACAGGCCTTGTATCCTAAAGATTCCAAAGGCTCCCCTCTGTGATTATATTTTTGTAATGGATTTTAGTCGTTATTGACAGATCTTGTATCCTAAAGATTCTAAAGGCTATTCTTGGTGATTATATTGTTGTAATGGCTTCTAGCCGTTATTGACATGCCTTGTATCTTAAAGATTTTAAAGGCTATCCTAAATGATTATATTGTTGTAATGGATTCTAGCCTTTATTGACAATAATTTTACCCTAAAGATTCTAAAAGCTATCTTTGGTGATTATATTGTTCATTCGGCAGCAGCATTCAGATTTTGTGTAGGGAAGAGATGGTTTGTCCTATGTTGGTTTTGACCAACCTTGTATCCTAAAAATTCTAAATACTACCCTGGGTACTTCTAAGGACTACCGTGGGTAACATCATTGGAGAGATGGTTATTCATAATGCATAGTCTCGAATTTTGAATATGTGTAGGGAAGAAATGGTTAGGTCAAAAGAATAGTCTCAAAATATGAATCCTAGTGAAGCACTTGTTATCGCCAAACGACGTTGAATCCCAGTGAAGCACTTGTTATCGACAAACGATGTGATAACAAACACGATGTAGGTACCAGTCGGTCTATCTCGGTGAATTATTACTGTTCTTATTGTTTGATCACCGATGCCCAATTATTGTAATACACTATGTATTGTATCAACATCTGTGTTTGTATAGGCAAAAAATGAGAAGGAGTGGAAGGGAGAGACTAAGAGCACCACCACTTATGAGTCCGGTGTTGGAATCAACTTGCATGCTTAATCTATGCAAGGACAAAAAGCTCATTAGCCGAGTGCAGCACTTCATGGTGACTTTTAGGCTACCTCCGAAGCTCCACATACTTGACATACCCCATTTGGAGAGCAACAACATCGCAAACATGCCCGTTAGTTTTCCCCAGTTCTACTTAAACGTGGCCAGCGAAGACCAGACACAGTTATTCGAGTGGAATAATTTCGTACGTTACCTTTTCCAGTGGCATAACCGAGTTTGCCTCTGCAAGTGGGCAGGTCACCACCTCTTCATACTCCCTCCACCCGACATGGACTGTCGTTCTCTCTTTGTTGTTTATCGCCCCATTCAACTCTCCGGTAACAGATTTGCCCCCTTAAATCATCCTCCTCCTCCTCCTCATTAGTGGCAGGTGCCATCTAAGATTCAACTCTTTGGAAATAGATTCACCCCCTTAAATCCTCCTCATCATCATCAGTGGCAGGCACCATCTGAGGAATGGTAGCCTCTGGGTGACCAGATGCTTGGCTACGAAGAAGGGGGTGGTACTAGGTGGCAGCCCCTGAGTGGGCGGGTGCCCGCTTTAGAGAAGTCAGTGATGAGAGGCAAGCATCTCCTGATGAGTGGCACCCGCTAGGTGAGCGAATGTCCGGCTACGGGGAAGGGAGTGTCAGCTTCGATGGTTTGAGAAGTGGTGAAGAAGCGGGTGGGGGCTGCCATAGTTCCAGCGGTGGCTAGGGCTTCGATGGTTGGAACAACGGTGGAAATGACAACGAGAAATAATAGAGCAGAAAAGGACCCCACCATCCATTTGATCCAATTCTTCATCCATGGCCTTATTCCAAAATTCNTTCAATCGTAGATGAGAGTGCTAGGTGCATTTATCTTTGTTTCTGATAATCTGATCTGAATGATAATTCTTTTGTACTCATTTGCTAGGTGTCTTTGGAGGTACTTGTTGAACTTGTTCTTCTACTTCTATCTAATCTTCTTCATCTTCTCCTTCTACTTCTTCTTCATCTTCTATTTATTCTTCGTAAAGTTGTTACATTGATTCATTTTCTTCTTCCTTTAACTCGCGTCCACCTGTTTCATCAATTGTTACATTGATGTTTTCCACAACTTTGTTCAACCTCATATTGTAACACTTGTATTCTCTCCTTGTACTTGAGTAACCAACAAGTACTCCTTTGTCCACACAAGAGTCAAACTTTCCCTTTCTTCCATATTCTTTTTTGATGTAGCATTTGCTTCCAAATACTCTGAAGTGCTTCACATTTGTTGGTCTTCCTTTCCATAGCTCGTAGGGAGTTTTTTCATTATTGTTTCTAGGCATTACTCTGTTTTAAATGTGAACTGTTGTATCCACTGCATGTGTCCAAAGAATATTTGTCAATTTGGAATCCATTAGCATTGTTCAAGTCATTTCCTATGTAAATATCATCCATTATGACAATGTTCCTTTTTCTCTGAACCACTCTCTGAACAAATCTATGAATCCATGCTCTCGTCCATTGTCATATTTTTGTCCAAACCTGCTAAGTGTTCTTACGAATCCATCTATGTCCATACTGTCCAAGACTCTACTGCACAATTGTCCATAATGTTGACCCATTTATCACTATATTATCATGAAGTCTTCACTACTACAACTAATTGTACTTCTGCTAATTGACTTCTCTGGATCTATCTTCTCAAACTCTGCAAGTTTCTCGAAGGATGGTTCTTTGGTCTGTCATAGCTATCGCATAGACTCCCCTGTCTAGTTTTCATATTACTAGGGAGTCTCTAATCTAGATGGCTCGGAACAATTCCTTCTCTGATGTGTATTCATCATCATCTTCATTGGTAGATTCATCATCTCTCTGAGCTCTAACTTATTTCTTTGTGTCTGTGGATTCATCTTTCACTACAATGCCTGAAAGTACAATCTCTTGAACGTGTTCCTTATTTACCTATCCTTCTTTTCTTTCATGAATGAATTCTTTGTTATCATTTTACCCTTAATTCTTTGTTATTTTAATTGAGGGTAATATCATGAATGAATTCTTTGTTATCCCCATTTTTTTGGTATAACTAAGGATATTATGTCTCAAGGCCCTCAGGTTGCAGATATGGAGTGCCAAGAGACTACATGACTAACAATATCCACTTGCATATATGGAGACCATTCTCACCACCACGAAGTTTAGTATTTTCATATGGAATCCACCACACCCGTTGGCTTCCGAGAGGCACTAGGCCTTGCTCCATGAGGTATAAGTCAGGTATTATGGTGAGTTTCATTTCAATATTTGAGGCATTTGAGTATGTTGTATCTTAGAATGCTTTAGATTTCATGACATATGCTTGGACATTATGTCTTTTTCCATGTTTCACCTTGGTGGTTGACATTGTGCCTTAGTAAGTGGTCTTCCTCAGGAATGGGTTTGCTACTAGGAACTCCTTTGAAAATCCATTGTATCTTTCCCATCCATACTTACCACTTTCCATCACTTAAACCCCCCATTTCCTTATCTCTTGGGATTTTAAGGTGTATTGACCCAAGAAGGGGTTATCCCTCATTCTATGGGAAGAAGGGGATGAAGACCCAAAGGGATTGCTATTTAAAAAAAAAATATGAAATCTTGTGTATAAACCTTCCAATTGATTCACCGAGGGATCCCCCAAGAAAGTAATGAAATGCTTCTCTGTAGGAGAAGGGGGACCCACAAGAATAAAATGATAGAATGCTTAGGGGGTTAGTTGGAGGATAGGAGGTATCATCATGAGGTGGCCTATAAAGATCATAGGTATCTAGCGGTATGAAATTACCATCATCTGGCCACCAATCCAAGGTAGTGGCTCTCAGTTGCACAATTGAGAGAAAGGGGGTCTCATCATGAGCCATCCTTCTCATTTCTGCAAGGTAATTGTGAGTGACACTTTCATTATATGGACACCACGCCAGGACAATGGCCTTCAACTCGTGAAAGAAACAAATAATGGAAAAAGAATGGGCTTGAAAAAATTACATTGCAAATGAAGGTGCCACACACCCTCTACAAAGGCATCCATGAATGAGACACTACAACCCCTTGTATGTCATGAACCCCATGCCCAGTGAGTATTGATCCTTAACCACTTCATCCACTTTACATGGCTTAGAGAGGAATCACTTAGGAAACACTCCTTGAACTAGGGAAAGATATACCCAAAAGGATACCTCGTCAACCCTCCCATATCCAAGCTTGGCAAGTCGTATGATGTCTTTGATAACTTACTTGTTTGACAGGATAATATTTGATGCACATGCTAAGGTGTCTTATTTATTGATTTGATTTACTCACCATGATGTTATGACTTGAGATCCTTGGAGGGCATGCTTATTTGTCTTTGCAGGACCTAATTGGTGGACAATTTTGGAGGAACAAGCCTAGCTTGGGATTCCATGGGGCTTGAAGTCCACAGGTTGGATGTAAAGGGCCCGCATGTCAGATGAGAGAGATGTACCTTTGGAGGCCTAGAATATGACTTGAGAGGCATGATCTAGCCCTCACATGCCAAATGTTTTTCCTAGGAGAGGAAAAATGTCATCTTTTGGAGGCTTGACGTCATGCTTGAGGGGCTTGAGGGGGTGATAAGTAAACATGGAACAGTTTGAAGGAAGGAACCCTCGGGTCATGGAATAGAAGTTTGGATTGGAGACACATGGCCCTTGGAGGCCCAACTCTATCATCTCCAACTCAACATTTGACCTAAAATTTCCAAAACGTCACCCTAGAAGGGTGACGTCTTGTTTTAGGGTTTTTCTTTTGTGTAAAAGTGCTGTCAAAGATGAATTGTTTAATATTATTTGTGTAAAGGGGAAATATTAGGGTTATTGACCCCTAATCCTATGTTTTACCCTAAAATTAGGTGGACAAACTATGTTAGTGACATTTTGTATAAATAGAGATCATAAGATCTCATTTTGAATCATAACTCTCCCATTGTGAGAAGGATTGGACTGGAATTTTCGCTATCTTTGGATACTTTCTTGGTTATTGGTTGGTAGAAGTGATGTGCTAGCCTTGAAAGGTTATTCTTTTGATATTGTGATGGTTTGTCTTAGCATTTTTCTTTGAATTGGTAAGGATTTTTACATTGTACTATCATCTATGTTTAAGACAAGGTTATTTTTCTAGAGCTAGGTGGGAAGTATAAGGACATACACCCCCACCTTAGCCTCCATAACTTTATGCTTAAGTTTTATTGGTTTAATAAGGGTTTGCTAAGAGAATTATAAGTGCATACACCCTCTTATCCTAAACCCTAGCTAGGGATAATTGCCTTGGGGAGTAAGAAAATTTACACCCCCAAAGAGGTAGTACTTCTAGCTCTTTCTTTTCTTGACTCCATTAACCCAATCATTAAAGGAACTAGTCATTACTTGTTGCATTGGAGAAATAAAATTGTTTCCTTGGTAAATGTGAAAGTTTCAAGTTTTGAAGTTGTCTCTTTTGGAAGTTGGTCCTTGATCCTTTGGCTCTCTTGCCTCATTGAGGTATCCCCTTTCAACCATTTAATATTGTTGTTGTTACAACTAACTTTTATAGCCATAAGGCTACAGAAAACCTAACCCTTTAAAACCCTAATAAGTCCTAAATTAACCCTAGGATTAACCCCTAACATTTCCCTAACTCTCTACTAACCCTAGCACACTTGTTGAGCTAGTTAGAAGTAGTTTTAATTGGCTGATTTTTATGTTACAAAGATTGGTTTTCTACAGCCATAAGGCTGATAAATATCATTGCATTAAGCTTTCGTTTCAGCCTTTCTTTTTGTGCTAGAGTATTGCTTTATCATTGTTGAGTTGAGCTAGCCTTCACTATCTTGTTTCTTTCTTATTCAATCATACTTTAGGCACTTATTTTGTTGCCTTTAATATGTTTTAAGAGCTGATATATATCATTTTATTTTTCTACAATTAGGCACAACAAGCTTAACTTTCTTGTATAACTAACATATTACGAGTATCCTTGGTTTTCATTGTGTCTTGGGCAGGTACTTTACTCTCAGCAGGTCACTCAACTCACTTGGAAACCCTTAAGACTTCCCAAGAATATTTTCCAATCTCTTCCTACCATTTAGAATTGACCTCTAGGGACATCCATTCATACTTATCATTTTCCATCTCAATTCCCCCTACGGTCATCGAGATTCCCCCCTTGAGGTGACTATCTCACCTTTAAAGTGACAGGAACACCCGCCTAAGGTGGCTTTGGGTACGTTATCTCTAAGTTGTCACCAATTGGTGGTTGGTTTGGGCTTTTCCCAACCTACAACTTGTGTGATAAACTTTTGGCGTCATTGTCGGGCAGGATTTTGAATCCTCTGTGAAACCCTAACGACACTTTGGAAAGATATCCCAAATCCTTTACCCCAGCTTGCATGGAGACTCCACCCAAGGGATGTTCCCTTTACACATTTCTTGATGAGATCCTCTTGAAGTTCATATGGAGACTCCACCTTCCCAAAAAACTTCCTCTTCTAGGCCTTTTCCCCCTAGGAAGTTCAATCCTTCTAAGCTATACGAAAGAAGGCCTCCCTTCAAGTATCCCATTGTAAAAACCTTTTTCCACGATACCCCTCCCCTTTCTCCAATGGATTACCCTTGGGAAAAGGACTTCTGCAAACCCCTTAACATGTACATTATCTAGGGATACCCCAATGCAATGTCAAAAGAGTCTAACAAGTGGTTGCCAAAGTTCCCAGGGAGTAATGTAGTAACTGTTGAAGATCATCTTTATGTCATGGGACAAGACATGGAAAATGCAGGGATTGAACATGAGGATGTAGCCATGAAATTATTTTCCTCATCATTGACTTAAGAAGCTCTTTAATGGTTCAGATGCATTCCCGACAGTCATATCACGTCTTATGAAGATTTTGCCAACTTGTTTAAGAGAATATGGTCAACAAAGACAGACGGTGGGATGCTTGGAGCTCAATTCAATCAGATAAATAAAAATTAGAATGAGACAATGAAGGAATTCAATACTAGATTTGACAGGTTTTACAACCAAATTCCAATAGAATTCCATCCTACAACTTCATCAGTTCGTCTCCTTTATATGAACGCTTTTGAAGGGAAATTTCTCTTGATTCTGAAGGACAAGAAGCCCACATTGTTGGAACAGGCCAAATAGTACAATGATTACATTGAAGAGAATATCCTCGATTCAAGGGTGGAACCTTTTGAATACCCTCATGTCAAGGCACAAACAAAGACTAAGGTTTCCAACAATAGTGCTCCTAATCTAATTTCCCTCTTGACCCACAAAATAGATCAGATGAGTACTCATTTTACCCAGGTGTAGAATCACATTATGGTTCGTTTGATTTATGTAGAAAGGAATCAATTTGATCCCAGACCTTAGTTTTTCAGACAACAAAGAGATGCCACATGTTGGAAACCAAGGCCTCAACAAGAGGCAAAGGCCCTAGATACTTTGAAACCAGTTGGGACGGTTGAAATAGAAGCTTGGTGCCTTCCATGTCAAGAACCTCATGGAGAAGATGAATTCCCCCGACGAGATGAATAATCTCCCGACGATATGAACTTCATGGATGTGATCTTCATGTTCCAGGAGGAACAAGTCACACAAGAACAAATCAATGAATCTAGAAGACAAGGACAAAGAGAGGGGAGACTTCGAGCATTGAATTAGTTGAAAGATGATCAAAAGAGGGAATTAAGGAGGAGGGAATATTTAACCTACACGAGAAGAAATAAGGTTTCATCCCCTCCATCACAACCCGAAACTCCTCTTCCATAAACATAGAAGGTGGCCCCACCACCTCCACCTCTGATACATGAGTTGATTCCTAAGTCAACTCCCATAGACGAAATTTGGTTGAATATAGATGTTGAATTCATGTTTGGAAAACTGAATATGACGGTCCCAATGACAGAGATGTGTAAGATCCCTTCTGTGAAAAGGGAAATATTGAAATTATTACATGTGCCAACCGATAAGGAAGATCCTCCTATCGTCTTGAACACTATGTATCTCGATCGACAAAGAGACAAGAATCCTCCCTTTTATCTTTCATTGGGCATGAATGGCTTCCTCTTGAATAACTGCATGCTTGATTCTCAGGCCTCACTGAATGTCATGTTATTGAAGGTGATGGAACAACTTGGTTTGAAAACAACTCCACCTTATGATAATTTATGTTGAGCTAGCCTTCACTATATTGAATTGAAAAAATTTCAAAATTTTTCTTTTATAGATTACATTTTATTTTGATTTTTATTTATATGGATAAAGGGTGATAGCACCACCCTAGATGCTCTGATGCCTTTGTTTAAGTTTTGGAAGGCACGGGTCTACCAGAAGATGTTGTGGTTCTCATGCACTCTACAAAGAGCACATTTCCTATGTAGGAGCCAGATGTTATCCCCATTTTGTGGGATAACTAAGGAGATTGTGTCTCGAGACCCTCAGGTTTCATATATGGAGTGTCGAGAGACTACATGACCAGCAGTATCCACTTGCATAGATGGATATTCTTCTCACCACCATGGAGATCATGATTTCCATATGGCATCCACCACACCAACAGGCTTCCAAGAGGCACTAGGCCTTGCTCCATGAGGTACAAGTTAGGTATTATGGTGAGTGTCATTTCAATATTTGAGGCATTTGATTATGTTGTATCTTAGACTGCTTTAGATTTCATGACATATGCTTGGAAATTATTCCTTTTTCTTTGTTTCGACTTGGTGGTTGACATTGTTTCTTAGTAAGTGGTCTTTCTCGAGAATGGGTTTGCTACTAGGAAATACCTTGAAAATCCATTGTACCATTCCCAACCATACTTACCACTTTACATCACTTAAACCCCCATTTCCTTGTCTCTTGGGATTTTAGGGTGTATTAACCCAAGAAGGGGTTATCCCTCATTCTATAGGAAGAAGGGGATAAAGGCCCAAAGTATTTTTATTGTTTAAAAAATATAAAATCATGTGTATAAACCTTCCAGATTCTTCGCCCAGGGATCCCCAGGAAAGCAATGAAATTATTCTTTGTAGGAAAAGGGGGACCCACAAGAATAAAATGATAGAATGCTTAGGGGGTTAGTTGGAGGATAGAGTTCTCATCACGAGCCGACCTATCAAGATATTTGGTATCTAGAGGTATGAAATTACCATTATCTATCCACCACGCCAGGGTAGTGGTTGTCAGTTTCAGAACTGAGAGAAAGGGGATCTCATCACGATCCAATCTTCTCATTTCTGCAAGGTATTTGTGAATGACACTTTCATTATCTGGACACCATGCTAGGACAATGGCCTTCAACCCGTCGTTTGAAACATGAAAGAAACATAGAATGGAAGGAGAATGGGCTTGGAAAAATTGCATTGCAAACGAAGGTGCCACACACCCTCTACAAAGGCACCCATGGATGAGACACTACAACCCCTTGTATGTCATGAACCCCATGCCCAGTGAGTCTTGATCCTTAACCACTTCATCCACTTTACATGGATTAGAGAGGGATCACTTGGGAAACACTCCTTGACCTAGGGAAAGGTCTACCAAAAATGACACCTCGTCAACCCTCCCATATCAAAGCTTGGAAAGTCTCATAATGTCTTTGAGCACTTACTTGTTTGACAAGTTAATATTTGATGCACATGCTTAGGTGGCTCATTTATTGATTTTATTTACTCACCATGATGTTATGACTTGAGATCCTTGGAGGGTGTGCTTATTTTTTCTATTGGACATCACCTGTAGAGGCTAGTTGTATCCATTCATGTACAAAGGATTGTATTGGCATCTCAATTCCAACAAACCAAACCACTAGAAACACAATTGGAAATGCTCAAAACCATTCTCCATTGTTGAGAATTGGCCTTGTTTTTCCATAGCACTCAAAGCAATGAAGTCTTAAAACTAGACTTGAAGATAGAGAATGCTTGTTGGCCACCATAAGAATGTAACCAACAAGGTAACCCTACACGCAAACATAACCAACTTCACATGCCTTTAGAAGAATAATGAACAAAGGTTACACAAAGAACACAATACTTGTAGCCATTCCAAGAATATATATCTTTGTACAAGACATAGAAACATAGAATAGATTTTAACTTCCACAGAGGATCCATGTTGGTGAGGCGAGTGGGATATAAATCCCTCTCTTACGGATAAGTTATAGACAAAATAATTTTTAAGATGTAGATTTTTAATACTTG
>JASDQU011246328.1:0-18071 GCA_032191745.1 Picea mariana | reverse complement strand
TGTTGAGGGAGATATCGACGATTCGGACCGATGCTTGCTTTTTGCTACTGGGGGAGATATCAGTGCTTTCTCTGTGTTGCTTGTATCCAGTGGGAGTCATTGAGGTTTATGTGGATTTGAGGGGCACTAAGATAAACATTTTTGGGCACAACATATATTGTGGTAAATCGTTGGCAAGTGTGGTTGGCTCCATCGCTGCAATAGACCAGGTTTGTTGCCATGACCAAATCCCATGATCTTCCTCCTTATCATCGAGCAACTTGATCTTTAGATTGATCTAACCTTCTAGCAAAATATTGAAGCTTAGTTCCTCTGTCTCACTAAACATAGATCAAATATTTCCTTCCTATTTCCATGTAGGCTTCACACTCAGGTTTCGTCTTCCTCTTTACTCAAATTTATCCCAAAAACTCACTATATGCCCTGCTGCTTATGTCATTGTTCCGACCCTCAAATACTTTGACAATTTTTACTAGTTCACGACCCAAACTTCTGTAATTCACTAGTTTGGACACTAGTTTGAAATGCTTCTAGTTTAAAACTTTAGTTCAACCCTGAATTAGACGACCTAATGTATAATGTATTTGAGTTGATCGATTTATCATCAGCTCGAAAACAAACTCACGATTTGGGAGTGTTGTTATGAAATTGTTCTTTACGTCGACTCTGAAGTTCATAGGAGGCTACGAGCTTTCAGTCTCGTTCTACTAATACAGTCGATGTACTCAAAACACAGTGACCACATTTATTCAATGTTCGAACCTTCCCAGTTTCAAATTGCTTCTAGTTTGAACTTTGAGCATGTTTTTTGACTAAATCAGACAAAAAACGGAAGGAAATCATACTTTCCCAAAAATCAGAACTTTTCCCTTGGTTTTGACCTTCTCTTAATTGACTCAAATCTTAAAAAAAAACCGCAATTGATCTGCTCTAATTATCGACACTTATAAATTTGCATAAAATGTAAAATGACATGCATGAAAAAAAAATGTCTATCATCAAATTTTTACTTGGTAGGCAAGGTAAATTTGAAATTATAGGCCTTCTTTGTAGGATTGACTTGGAGTTGAGGGGAAGGAAGGAGGATTTATATGCTATCCCCCTATAAAGACAACTTCCTTCACTCCTCTCAAGGATCAAAGTTGAATGAACTTGGCTTTAGTGAGTGGCTTGGTGAAAATATCTGTGAACTAATCTTTTGAATGACAAAATTGTAAGTCAAGAACTTGATAATGAAGGAGTTGTCATATGTAGTGCATATAGACCTCAATGTGTTTGGTGCATTGCTACTCAACTAGATTGTGTGAAATATGGATGGCACTTCAGCTGTTGCACCAATGAGTTTTAGGTTGATCTTGGGGAAAACAAAAATTTGTGAACAATTGTTGAATAAAAAAAAAAACAAATCTTGACGAACATTAACATTGCCTTGGTACTCTATCTCTATTAAAGAAAGAGTTGTAGCATGTTGATTTTTGTTGGACCAAGTGATAGGGCTCGAACAAAGGTTGAAAGTGTTACCAGAAATAGAATTTTGATTATCAACATCACTTATCTAATCTAAGTCTATAAATCTCACTCAGGAAGAGAAGACCCTTTAGTATACTTGATGTCAAATTGATAAGTACCCAAATTTAGCAAACAATACACTTTGTTGCCTTCCAATGACTCTCATGAGGATCTTACATGAAGTGAGAGACTAAACTAATTGCAACAGAGAGGTTTAGTTAGGTATGGTCCAAGTACAAAAGTCTTCCTAGAAATCATTTATACAAAGTAGGATCAACCTAGTAATAATGATGAACATCCAATGAGACCAAATTAGTATATATATATATATATTTTTTTTTTCCAAGGAAAAAAAGTGTAAATTTTATTCATAAAGACAAAATTTACATTCTGAAAAATGCATGAGGAGTCATGCATTTAGTCTAGCTCACCTCAATCATCAAGCCATCCAGTCTTGAGGAAGCCAAGATAGTCCAATACCATACACTCAAAAGTGCACAACAATAGGCATAACAAGCCCTGCAAAGCATAAGGAGAGACCATAAAGGATCCCCATTGCGAATCCCCAAGAACAAACCCAAGAAGTGAAACCCTGAACTTGTCGCATGCAAGCATCGATCCAGAACCCCGAAAAAATCCCCAAAAGCCAGATGGACTAGGTCAGAGCGGCGTACATCCTTCCAAAGGGGAGGGACAAAACCCCAGAAAAAACCAGCACTAAGAAACTGAAACACGACACCACCTCTTTAGCACCAGAGAAAACGAGGCCCTGAGTATACATCAAACCCTAAATGAACCAACTTCGAAAAAGGGAAAAGCAAAAGGAGAAAGAAAGATACTGCAGAGAAGAGATATCACCTCATAAGGAAAGCACCGAAAAACATGCAATGGTGCCTCAAAACAACCAAAAAACTGAACACAACATTGCCAAAAAAGAGAGGGTGCTAGACACCACGAAATGCCCCGTCCCCTCCCCAAAAAACCTTACTGCCAACTAAAAACATGGACAGAAACTCAAAGAAACCATCATATATCACACACCAACATAACATCCACCAGATCCAGTGCATCCATGTCTAAAGAAGCCATCGAAGTCCAAAAGAGGCCGAACAAAAAACACTAGTGGAGACATGGGGGCGAAAAACACAACCAGAGCTTTCGACAAAAGCCAAGCGTGACCGAAACCATACACCAAAAGACATAGTGTGGAAAAGGCGATCTGATGGGGTGGCGAACAGGCATGAAGGGATGGCGAGCATGGAGGAAAGAAAAGGTTTGCGGCTAGGGTAAACCCTAGTCGCGACCACCTCTTAGAGGCAAGCAATTGGAAAAAATATCGCCTGTGTGTGTGTGTGTGTGTGTGTGTGTGTGTGTGTGTGTGTGTGTGTGTGTGTGTGTGTGTGTGTGTGTATAACATAGTACTGACTCATCTGGACATTGAACTACTCTTCAAATCAACATACATGAAGATGAATCGACACCCTTACTTAGACACTTGAAACAACTATAGTATAAACTCAAGTCATGCAACAAGAAATTATGATAGACAACTCATAATATTTAAACAATGATACAACCTTGCTTTGCTAAATATACAAGCAACAACTATAAATTATAAATTTCAACCAATTATGCACGAATATAAATGGAATTTCCTTCCATATATATATATATATATAAAACAAGCAACAACTATAAATTATAAATTTCAACCAATTATGCATGAATATAAATGAAATTTCCTTCCATGTATTATATATATATTCATAAAAGAAATTCCATTTATATTCATGCATAATTGGTTGAAATTTATAATTTATAGTTGTTGTTGGTTATATATATATATATATATATGAAAATTCCATTTATATTCATGCATAATTGGTTGAAATTTATAATTTATAGTTGTTGCTTGTATATTTAGCAAAACAAGGTTGTATCATTGTTTAAATATTATGAGTTGTCTATCATAATTTATGTTGCATGACTTGAGTGTATACCATAGTTGCTCCAAGTGTCCAAGTAAGGTTGTCGATTCATCTTCATGTATGTTGATTTGAAGACTAGTCCAATGACCAGATGAGCCAGTACTATGTTAAATTAATATTCCTTTATTTATTAGAGTGCCATTCCACCATATGAACTAAAGTCGAGTGAATAAAGACCTTGTGTCTCTGAGGTGTGGTGTGCTTTTATTACACACTCAAAAGACATATAACAAAAATGTATTTTGTGCAACGTTTTTATTGGGTGAATACCCAAGTAATAATTAATTCATTACCAAGTTTAATTTACCTGTAATTACGTCAAAAGGCATACACCTATTGACAATGGGTAGATTTAATAGGGGTTTAGTGCTTCATAAGTTTTCTATGGACAAGATTAAATATGGCTGGAATATTTTTAGTAGTCACACAAAATAAATGGCTGTGATTTCAATCATTAACTTCCTAGCTATTATAAAGACATTTGTTTATGTGTTTACTTTTTTACATTTACCTAATCATATTTAAAAATTACTTTGATAGCTAACTGATTGCCACGTAAGTGATTAACATAAATTAACATATTAACACCAAATAAATGAAGCTCAACCGTTTATTCGTTAATTAATAATAAAATTTAATATATTCTTTTAAGGATTTTTTTCATCTGATCAACCTTTCGACATTGATCAACCACAATTATGTGACTGTGCTAGTGATATACACATTCGATATACTCTCTATATATTGTGCATAGGGTTACAATGATTGAGAGTATTACTCAATGCCATTCAAATGGTAACATAATGAACTGTATAATGACAATATATGTGGTTTAAAAATAATTAAAGCATTACTATCTTTCCTTTGTTGCGTAGTATGTATTTTCTGAATGAGTAGAATTACCATCATAAGTGATTGTTGCATGGTCATTGGAATGGTGGCCAATATGGAATATTAAATACATAAGTTTATGTTCCTCTACGGGTTCTACGGGTTGGGAGACACACTTCTCTAAGTTAATATCAATATTATGAATTAGTAAATCTTTGGAATAAATTATATATATATCATTGAATAAGAATGTAACTTGTTAAGTTTATTGACGAAGTTATGTGTCAATAATATTTAATATTTAAGGATAGATAAAAGAATAATGAAAAAATGACGAAATTAATGTAAAAAAAGTAATGATGCATTGTTACAATTTGGTATATTGAAAATTTTAGCAGTCATCTAATAATATGAGATAATGAAATTTGTTATCCCTTTGGTATATTAATAACATTATTGTAATTAACTGAGTATGAAAATCATGTGTTTCATTTAATGATCCTAAAAAAAAAATCACGCAGTTTGCATAACTAATAACATTTAGAGGTTAACACAAAAATGTGTGTTACATGTGGTATCAAAGTTATGTTCAGGACATTAGGGCCTTTTACCCATTGTAACACCGTGTTTCCCCATGACTGTAATTACGCTAAGACTTCATATGATGTAATTATGAATCATGTAATTATGTTTTGATTAATGAAAAACACCAGACAACTGACTAAGAGGGAAAAGCCTTGTAAGTACTGGTCATGATATCATAGGTGAGAAATTGATGAAGTGGGTCAGTGTGGTGGAGTTGAGATGTTTCAGTGAAGAAAACATGAAGCTTGCTTAGCAAGCCATCACATACCTGCAAGACATAAATACACACCTGCCAACATACTTAAACCTACGTGGGGCCACACAACCAGTTATGGTGAGCAGGATTGGTGGTTGAAGTAGTTATAAATGCTGACAGACCTGATCTCTTGAAGTGGCAAGGGTCAACCGAAAAACCTAATAGAAGTACACCCCTTGGATTTCCCTTTCAAAATTTGGATCCTTGACCGGAGGTTGCGCCTGACATAAGTCATAGGAATCCCAAGGATTGGTTGGAAGAAGAGGCCAAAGGTGGAAAAACATCACAAAAGGGCGTACAAAGAAGAGGATGATACACGAAGAGAGACACACAAATGCACAAAGGAGAACAAATCACAACAGTAATTGGGAGAATGCGAATTGAGTCAGACTGAGAGAATAATTTGAGAAAGAAAGAGTGAGCAACCGACTCACAAAAATAAGGTGTGATGAACAAAGGTTTTCACTTACACAGATCTGAAGAATAGAAGAACTTGGAAAGTTTTTCTCGAGGAAAACATAAATCTTGTCCAAAAGAATTTTTTTCACCCAGGAACAGAGAAGACTTGGATCCAAACTGGAGCAACATAGGAATGCAACTTGGTACAATTTGGAAAGAAACCAACATTGGTAAGGGAAGTCGCCGAGGGACTATATAGTATAGACAAGACTCCTTGTGTAGAAGAAAGCTAGTGGGGAGGGTTTCTGATAAATCTGTGGAGGTCATGAGCTAACTAAGAAGAGGGGAACTTCTGTTGTTGCTAATGGAGGAAGGAGAGTAACATTCCTTGATCAATTTAAGTCTGAGAACCAGTTGAATTGTTCCCCTTGCAATATCATGGCTTGGCATGGGGGTGACATATTGTAGGAAGGTACTCTACAACATAGCTTAAGGTTGGGAGGAAATCCGTCCTCTCTTGAAGTCAATTGGTTGTTGGAATTCACTGAACAAATAAGTGTTTTTAACTCAATGTGTTTGATGTAAATATGTTATTTCATGGTTTAAATGGGAAATATGAACTCCTAAGTAAAATGAAGGAATTGTGTTTGTTTCCATTGACTAACCTGTTAGACTTATGAAACCATGAGAGTTTTTTGAGAGTAGGGTGTAACCCTGTGAGAACTACAAGTCCTTGAATGGAAAGCTTGCATGATATGAAGAAAATATTCATCCTGAAACTATCAAAGGAGATGTCTTAGTGATTAGGGAGGGTCTCTGCGTAGAATCCAAGAGCTTCATTTCCATGAAATACCTTTCTCTTGAGAGGAAAGTTTACATGATATGGACACATACTTAATTTGGATAGTGAAATGAGTGCCCTGATGTCTGGGAAGCCATGTGTAAGTTGAAGAACCTTAAGCCATGAAAGACTCACCTATCTTAGATGGAAAGTTTGCAAGACATGAAAATTATTCTTCCAAGTTTCTAATAGAATGCCTTGGTTGGTTTAAACCAGGACCCCCTAGCTCTTGAAGGTCTAGTAGAACATTGGAAAATAATAGAGGAGGGACCTTGAATTGGTTAAGTCCCGAATCAGATTGATCCAATGAAGAGAACCAATGTTTTAGGCCAGAAGGATCCGTAGTCGTTGGATATTCCTAGTTGAAATATCTTGACCGTTGGTTGGAGGGCGCGATCATCGGAAAGGTATAGTACAAGGTTGTACTGGGACTCCAATGGGGAGAGATCTGAGTCAACGACAATCATTGATCTGGCAAGAGATGCCCAATGGGATCTCAATCGTTGGAACCTTGTGGGAATCTCTCCGAGGAGGAGGGTTCAGGAACCTTATTTGGTGAATGGTTGTAACCTCCAAAGTGCACGATACTCGTAAGTTGAAATGAACGTGGACCATTCGATCTATCAAAATGTGTGTGGTCAGAGTGGTTCATAGTACCAGAGTAGAGACACTCTGATGGGAGGGACTCTGAGATCGAAGGTGGACCATTAATCGATGTGTGGGTGAAATTTAATCTCAGTCGTAAAACCTGTGGGTCGTATTCGTTAGCAAGTAGAGTGGGAATTTGAGTGGAGAGTAATTGTCGAGTAAGTGGGGGGCGTCGATGAAATCATAGCCATTGAATCCAAAGTCCGAGAACCATTGGATCCCTTAGGATGATCTTTCAGACTGATATTGTCGAAGAGGATGTTAACCTAGATGAATTGAGAATTCTAATAGGGATGAGCCCGAATGTCCACAGATAATTGATATAATGGCGAGGAATAATCTTGACTATCTGATTAGGGGCGTTAGAAACCTAGTCACCCTGGTAAACTCTATAAAGGGGCTTCTTTGAGAATTTAGTAAGAGTTAATACAATATGAATTGTGATAAGAGAAGTCTTCACTCAAACAACTGATGCAATCCGATTGCATGTCTTGAGGAAAGAAAATGAAAGTCGACATCCCACCAACCTAAGTAACGATTAGGGGACCGGGTGTGCTACAAAGTGGTATCAGAGCAGAGTTCAAACTCTAGGCTTGTATGGGTCGCCAAGGCTGCTTAGGATTATTTAAGAACACTTGTTATTTTTCCAAGAATGCATGCTATGATGCTACTTGTTATGTAATGGTTAACAATGTTTTGTTGTTTCAACACATATGATAGTGGAAGTGAATGGTGCAGCATATCATGGAAGACACATCACACTTCCGAGATGAGGAATCTGACAGTCGGAAGGATAGAGAAACCCCTCCATATTTGATAGCTACTGTCAGAAGTTTGAAGGTAGACAACAAGATGCTCATGAGGGCTCAAGATGAGAAGGTAGAGTTGAACACAATCTTATTGTAGAGCTTGTATGAGATTTAGAAGCACCTGCAAGAAGGTCATAACAATGTAGAATTGCAACAATTAGAGAGTTTGAGAACCCCTTCAGATTCCCAAAAGCATGGATTATCCCACAACGATATAGGAAATAATTCTTCTAAGAAGAGGCATTGGAATGCCAAGAAAAGAAAATCTGGTGGGAGTATTTCCACAGAGTCATCTTATAGCAAGAATATTTCTTCCGAGGAGTTGTCCAATAGTAATACTAGATCAAGTGTCCCTAAGAGGAAAAGGAAGAGACATTCACAGAGTTCCCCGACTGAGGAATACAAGGAAGCTAAGCCACCTACCTTTGATGGAGAAATCAAGAAGGGAGAAGAAGTCGAGGCTTGGTTGTTGGGTTTAAAGAAGTATTTTCGAGTACATAAGTACTCGGATAACACAAAAGCTAAGATTGTCATCTTCAATATGAATGGAGGAGCCTCTATTTGGTGGGAATACCTCAAGGAAGTCAAAGGAATGAAGGAAATCAAATTGACTTGCATGCAATTTGAGAAATACTTTCGAAAGGAATATCTATCGGAGAAAGATTATGATGATAAAATCAAGGAATTCCATAAGCATAAGTTGGGACAACTTACCATGGATGCATATGGTAAGAGATTTTTGGAGCTGCTGAGGTATGAACTACCTCAAGGACGAGAAATCAAGGGTACAAAGTTTTCTCAGTGGATTTCCATAGTCGTACCAAGACAAAATTGCGTTTGACAAGCCCAAGACATTGGCGGACACCATAAGGAAGGCCAAGTGTTGTTATGACTAGTCTAAACATAAGCAAGAGGCTTCTAAGGATTTGAGGAGAAAGGATAAGAGTGGATTCCAAAATAAAGGATTCAAATCTTTTTTGTATAAGAATTTGAATAAAGGAGCTCAGTTCGGTCAACCGAGCATGAGTGTGCATCAACATAACTTTCCATCTCAGAGTGGAAATAAGCCAACATAGCAGTTGAGAGAAAGAGCAGAGGAACCCAAGAAAGGGCCTTTGCAATGTTGGGGTTGTGGAAAACCACACCCGTTGAGGGATTGTCGTAATAGGAAGCAAGACAGTAAGAGATTTTACCACGTACAAGAAGCTACTATTGTTAATGATGTGGCCAAAATCATGCCTAGGATATATGTAGCGGTGGAGAATCAACAAGCAGACCACCAAGCTTCAATAATGGAGTTGAAAGGTATAATCACCAAGAAACCTGTTTATATTTTAATTGACCTTGGATCTAACCTTAGTTATGTTTCACCCCAAATTGTTGAAGCATGTGCATTAAAGAGGAAGAAGCATGCAAAGGCATGGTTGGTCCAACTAGCCACATGAACTAAGAGAAAAGTGGCAGAGATGATAGAATCCTGTCCATTTGAGATGAGTGGACTACATACTCGAGCATCCCTAAACATCCTACATTTGGGATCATATGATATACTATTAAGTATGGATTGGATAGCTTCGCACAAGGAAAAATTGAATTGTTACGAGAAAACCTTGGAATGTGAAGAGCAATAAGGCAATGCAAATATTTTGCAAGGCATTCAGAAGTCAATTTTGGTTAGACAAATATCGACATTGCAGCTTAAGAAGTTCAGTTGGAAAGGGTTCCCCTTGTATGCGATACAAGTGCTTAACTCAAGGAAAGGCAAGGATTTGAATGCCAAAGATCACCCTATGGTGTGGGAGTTTAAGGATGTATTTCCAAAGGAGGTTCTTGGACTATCTCCCAAGAGGGTTCTTGATTTTTCAATAGATCTTGTTCCTGGAGTAGCACTAGCATCAAAAGTACCCTATAGAATGAGCACACCGAAATTGGTGGAGGTGAAGATACACCTGAAAGAGATGTTGGATAAAGGTTATATCAGACTGAGCATATCCCCTTAGGGAGCACCAACCTTGTTTGTAAAGAAGAAGGATGGTACATTGAGGCTATGTATTGACTATAGGCAGTTGAACAATATGACCATCAATAACAAGTATCCATTGCCTAGGACTGATGATCTCTTTGACTAGTTGAGCGGAGCTGTAGTTTTTTTAAAGATTGATTTGATCGGGATATCACCAAGTCAGAATTAAGGATGAGGACATTCACAAAACAAACTTTAGAACAAGGTATGTGTTAGGATATTTAGACACTTAGGATTTAGTTAAGATCTACTTGGTCTAATGTGTCGTTAGGTAAAAGTGTGTTTCTTAGTGTGCTTCTTTAGTATGCATTAGTATGCATTTGTAGTTAGGAAATTCGATGGTCACGATATGTTCCCGACATAGAGTGATCTGATAGTTCATATTCTCCTCGATATTAATGGTCATTGATCCATGAATTAACCCATGATTGCTCCATGATATCTATTTAAAGAGCATGGAGGGTCATTTTCCGATGATCAATTGTGAGAAACTCTCTTGTAAAATCTCTCTGTAATCTTTTTCTTTTGCATTAATAAACTGCTCCAAGTGGTCGCGTTCGCTGAGGCTGTGGATGTTTCCCCATATGGGGTTTTACCACGTCAAAACATCGGTGTGTTGATCTTTGATCTGGTTGTGTGAGTAGTTATTGAAGGTGTTCGTTCTCTTTTGTAATACCTGTGTTGTTGAACATGGTATCAGAGCCTGTTTGAAGACCTACTCCTGTTGTAGATCAAGATTGTGAAGCCGAGTTGCCTCATCTCCATTTTCTGTCATTTTCGTACGTTTTTGGGATGAGAGTACTGTTCCATTGCGTATGGAGCACTCGTTTTAGTTAGGAACACTTTTCGTTTCACTCGAAAAGGTTTCCATTTTCCCAAGATACGATCATTTCAGTCAAATCCGGAGGTATAAAACTTGAATACACATTTTTAAAATTTTTGCAGAGTATTATTTTGGTTTTATATTATTTGTTTCTGGGTTGCTACTATTTTAGATCTGTGTATGCCCTTTGCCCCGCGCCTTGTGCGATCTCGGAAAATTAGAAACAGGTAGGAAAATGTGCCTCTTCCGGGTAAGCTAACCGAGATCTAACCCTTGTTGTTATCGAGAAGCGAAATTTTTTTCTTGTGTGAAAAGAGTTTTTTTTTAGTATGCTCTCCAAGGTCGTCAACAACAACAAAAACAACACCACCAACACTGACAACAGCAACCCCAATCCTCTTTCTAAACAACACATATGTTTTGCTAGACCATGTGGTTAAAATTTGCCTTATTAAGTAAGAGGTCTCGGGTTCAAGTCTCTTTTTTGGTTACTTTTTTTCTGAAAAAGTTCATGCTCAAATTGTAAAGTGTATTTCACTTCAAGTATAAAAGTGAATCACTATAAGTAGCTTTAATATTTTATTTTAGAGTTATTTATTTTGCATGCAACTTTTCTTTTATAAAGTAACTTCATTGTAAAAGTGATCCCCACTTCTCTTTATAAAAGTGGGTCACTTCATATAACAACTTACACCACCACGTGGTCCTTTGATGACTGTTTATGCCTTTTTTAAAAGGGGCATAACTTTCACATCCGAAGTCTGTGTTTAGTGTCATTTTTTTAAAAACCACATAATTTTTCAAGATCTTTCCATCCAGATCATTAGGTTCAATTTTTAAATCTATATTATTTTCATATTTAATATGGTTTCTACAAGCAATCTCTTGCTTACCAGCACCAACTACTTCCAATGGAAATCCCATATGGAGGGTTTATTAAGAAGTAAAGGCGTGTACCAGATTACCTTGGGAAATGAAACATCACCCACTGATGATGATAAGAAAGTCAAATGAGATAATAGGAATGACGAAGCACGTGGATTAATTAGAATTCCCATCTCTCCTGATTTAATGTTCCACCTTCAATCAATTGATAAACCCAAAGAAGCTTGGGAAAATATTGAATCTCTGTTTGGTAAACACAATATTACTCAAGCATAACAGTTAGAAAATCAAGTACTGGATTTAATTCCAAATGATTTTTCTTGCATTGAAGACTATCTATCTAAGTTTAAAACACTCAGAACTTTATGTGAAGAATGTAAGATAAAGATAGAAGAAGATCGTTGCATCTGTCTTATTCTTTTTAAGCTAGGTAGTGCATATTATGTGTTTGTATCTACCTTTTATGCCATGCAAGAGGCTCTAGGGACAACTTATCAAAAACCTAGTCTTGAGAACTTTTGTGATGCTTTGATTAGAGAGCAAGATAAGATTGTACAACTTGGAGTGATCAACACTGCAAGTACCTCCAACAAAGCCTTAGTTGTCCATCAAAAACATAAACCCAAGAATCCCAAGAAGCAACATCTTCGCCACAACAAAAATAAATATAAGGATCCCAAACCCACTCAGATAGATTTCGCTCCTAATGGCGACAAATGATCAACATATAAAAGTAAGAAGAATGACAGACATTGCAACTTTTGTGATAAAGATGGTCACGATGAGTCCAAATGTTTCAAGAAGATGGCAGCTTTAGAAGCAACGATGAAGAAACACAACATCAATATTGATTCTACTTCTTCTTCTTCTCATGGACATGCACTTTCTGCTTCAGGTTTCTCCTTCAATACAACTTCTACGTCTTCTTCTGATGAGTGGCTTATTGATTCTGGAGCATCTTATCATATGACTAAGGATATAGACATATTTTCTGCTCTAAATGAATGTAACACCTTGACAATCTACTGACAATACTGTGGCCATTCCTATCAGTCATGAAAACCCCAAACACAAAAATCTTTTTAATAAGAAAATATTTGTTGGTGATGACAGATCTCTTAGTGTTGAAGGATCTGGAACAATTCAAGTAGAAAACGATCATTTCAATGATGTATTATGTGTTCCAAGTCTTTCTTGTAACCTTCTATTAGTATATCAAATCACTCATTCAGGTGAAGGTAAAACCACAAAGTTTTCACTTCACCAAGTTGTAATCAAGGATCTAAAATATCTTAAGAATGTTCTTGCAATTGGAATTGCTGATTATATTACCAGGTTGTACAAGTTTGACAAATTTGGGTCATCATCTTTTTCATCAGTTTTTGTTGCTCATAGCAATGACTTAAAAAAACTTTGGCATGAGCGGTTTGGTCATCTAAACTATCACTCATTGCAACAACTATGTAATCAATAGATGGTGATTGGTCTTCCTCTTGTTTCATGCTGAGATAGTTTTTGTGTCGGTTGTGTTCTTGGAAAACATTATCGGGACAATTTTGACAAATGTGCCTCTTGTCACGCCTCAGGCCCTTTGCAGGTTGTTCACAGTGATTTGTGTGGTCCACTTTTTTCTCCTTCTTTTTCTGGGTGCAATTATTTCTTAACTTTCATTGATGATTTTTCCAGACGTACTTGGGTTTACTTCTTAAAACTTAAGAGCGAAGTTTTTGACAATTTTTTGGCCTACAAGGCCCTTGTAGAAAAACAATCTGGACATCGAATTCAAAAGTTAAGAACATATAATGGAGGTGAATATGTGAACAATAATTTTACAAGTTACTGCACTACACAGGGCATCCAAATGCAACGCACTATTCCATATACACCACAACAAAATGGTGTTGCTGAGAGAAAGAACAACACATTAAAAGAAATGGCTAATTGTATGATCCAATCTAAGGGATTAAGTCTAAAGTATTGGGCGGGAGCAATCAACTGTGCAAATTACATAGTAAATCACACTCCCACAAAGGCTCTTAAAAATATAACACCAGAAGAAGCTTGGACTAACATTAAACCAGATGTAAGTCACTTCTATATATTTGGAAGTATAGCATGGGCTCACATTCCTGATGAGAAAAGGAAAGCATTACATCCTAAAAATGAGAAGTGTATATTTGTTGGTTATTCTAAAGATGTCAAAGGTTATAGACTTCTTCAACCACATTGTAATGGAATTATTATTAGAAGAGATGTTAAATTTGATGAAAATCTCTTGTTCTGCGAGCCTCATTCGACGATTGTGCCTTCTTCGGCCTGCGAGCCATATTCGGTGTTTGTTCCTTATTCTGTTCCTATTCTGGTTTCTTCTTCAAATGATGACAATGAGGATGAAAATCCACCTCCACTTTCTCACCTTCCTCTAGATGAGTCCTTTGAACCTGAACCAACACCAGCTCCACCGCTTCCTAGATGGGTCTGTTCGAAACGAGAAGCAGCTGGTGATCTTGTTGGTGATCCTTCAGATCAGTGTTAGACAAGTTCATAGTTTCAACGAGCCTCTTCTCTTTTGGCTCAAGTTTTAGAGACTCATGATCTAGAGACATTTGTAGAAGCTTCAGGTCATCCATATTGGGATACAACAATGAATGAAGAGTATCGTTCTTTAATGGAAAACGATACTTGGGATCTTATACCTCTTCCAAAAGGAAGAAAACTTGTCAGATGTAAATGGGTCTACAGAACTAAGTATGCATCAATTGGAAGTGTTGAAAGACACAAGGCTTGGTTAGTTGCCAAAGGATTTTCCCAAGTTGAAGGAATTGACTATAATGAAACCTTTGCCCCTGTAGCCAAAATGAATTCCATTCACCTTGTTATTTCCCTTGCTGCCTCACATAAATGGGAGGTCCATCAAATGGATGTTAAATCCACCTTCTTGCACAGAGATTTGCAAGAAGAAATCTACATGGAAAAATCTCCTGGCTACGTCTAGAATGACTCTATCCTTGTTTTTGGTATTCCAAAATGGACAACTTTCTTATTGACACCAGATTCTCTAGATGCCATTTTGATCCTAATGTCTATACCAAGAAAGTAGGAAGCCATCTCATAATCCTTGTCCTTTATGTTGATGGCCTTATTGTAGATTTTAACCTTGTACAATATTTACTGCAAACATATTTTCAGTAAAAGAATAGAAAAGATACAATGGCAAATACAAACATTACACAGATATTTTTCCCCTGGAAACCCAAACTGGGAAAACCAACATATTCTATATTCATTCATAGTGATACATTTCTTACAATATAATATACATATAGGAGCCAACGACATCCAAAACCCTAACCCAATGACATGGATTAGTCAACAACCCTAATTCCTTAACCAAAAATAGAAAACCATCGGCAAAAAACCATGTTTCACCACCCAACAATGGACATGAAAATCATGGCAACACGAAAAACGAGGCAAAAATGTGACACATTTCCCGAGGCAAAAAAAATTCAGTCCTACTCTTTGGCTTTGGTGGCCTAAACTATTTAAGGACACAAAAGAGTATTTTTAGTCCTATGATGTATGCCAAAGAATGGGTAAACCATCTCGACGCAATGAAATGTCGTTAAATCCACAAGTTACGTTGCAAGCATTCAATAAGTGGGCTATTGATTTTTTGGGTCTTGTTATCCCGTAGCCTAGGGATAACTAAGGAGATTATGTCTTGAGACCCGCAGTTCCTAGACATGGAGTACTGAGAGCCATATTGACTTGAGCTTGGTTCTGGAGGGCCCATCCTTTTCTCCTGTAGCGCCTCCACCTTATCAGTAGCAACAACATCCATCCCATCGGCCTGGTCCTTCAGCAGAAATGGGTGTTGCTCCATGAGGTAATGAGTCTGCGTATCATGGTATGTGTCACTCTGATTCTCAAAACATTTGAATATGTGCATTTAATTCTTTTACTTCTAACATGTGCTTGGACCTTATGCCTTTCCACATGACCACACTTGTGGGGAATGACAGGATGCCCTAGTAAGATAGTTCCCATAGGGTTTGAGTTGCCACTGGGGGGGTTCATGAAAGGTCATCATCCGTTCCCACCATACTTACCACTTTTCATCTTTTTCCCTCTCATCCATCCCATACACTAGTCCGTGAATTGGGTTTGCCAAGCTAGCAAAGGGATGTACCTTTCCTTGTGGTAAGAAGGGGCTAAAGGCCTAGAGGGTAAAAGTAGTAGGAAAAAGATAAAATCCAAAAGAATGAGACCTTCATATGCTTCACCCAGGGATCCCCTAGAAAGAAATAAAAGGATTCTCAACAAGAAACATAGGGACCCATAAAAATAATAAATCAAGACCTAGTTGGAGGATAGGGGGTCTCATCGCGAGCCAACCTATTAGGTCCATGGGCATGTAGCGGTATGACGCTACCATTCAACTGGTCACCATGAAATGGTACTGTCTCTTGGTGGCATAGCCATGAGAAAGGGGGTCTCATAACGAGCAAGACTTCTCATTTCCTTGAAGTGCTTGTGGGTAACATTGTCACCACTGGTCACCATGCCAGTGCAATGTCCCCTAACTAGTCTCTTGAAAGAAAAAGCAATAAGAATAAAAAATAAAAGGCATGAATGGGCTTGGAAAAATTTTCATCCATGACAAGGTGTAGCTCACCCTCTTCAGAGGAACCCACAGGTAAGCCATACATTTCCCTGTTATCACTGCACCCATTGCCCAGACATCCCTTACCACCTCATCCACTTACATGGCCTGGATTTGTCTTCACCCAGAAACATCCCACATCCAGTGAGCACTAGCCCAATAGGACATCCTAGCGTCCCCTCCAAACCTGGCTTGTAGAATAGCATAACGTCTTTGAGCACTTTTCTGGGAAAGGGGGTTTCATGCGCATGTTTAAATAACTTGATTATTAGATGTGATTGACATTGCTATGATCCCTGTGACTTATGAGCCCATGGAGGGCACACTTGTTGATGTTGCAGGGCCACACTCGATGGATATGTACATATGGGGAGATGATTAGTTAGGACCTCCATAGGGCTAAAATCCCACCATATGGATGGTGAGACCCTAGCCAGGGGCAAAGACAGATCAAGGGTTTTCACCGGAGAGAGAGAAGGACGTTCCACCAAGGAAAACCTAGCAAGCTTAGACCTAGGGTGTCATTCCCTTCTCACCATGACGTAGGCCTTGGAAGGCCCATGATGTCACCCATGTGACCCATGACATCCACCAACGTTTTGGACACTTTGGAGGTAGTTGTGTGCCAAGTGGCACGTGTGGTAGGATCTAGAGGCCCAAGGAGGCCTAAAGTTTTTCTCTTAGAGGCCAAATTTTCCCTAAGAAGGCCTAACATCACCATAAAAGGGCATGACGTCATCTTTACAACTTGATTTAGGATTTTATTATGACATTTAATGTAAAAAACTAGATATTACATGTAACTGGCCATGTCAGCCTTTTTTGACCTAATTCTTGTCATTGATGTTGTATAAATAAGCATTTTAGCCCTTGTATTATTCATCATCTTTCACTCACACTTGTGAGGACTGAAATTTGCACCCTATCTAGGGTTTCTTGGCTGAAATTTTGGGTGCACTTGTTGAGGAAGGCTAAATTTGGAGTATTTTGGCAAGTTTCTTGGTGGATGTGTTCAACTAGGGTTTTACTTGATGATTCTTAATGTATGTAAGTGAAATTTCTACAAATTCTTCTTAATTGAATGGTTATAGTCATTTTTATCTTGCATTTACATTGAGATTATGAAATTGCTTGTTTAAACCCTAGGAAGACTAGCACATGTTATTGTCCTAGCTTTAAAAGCCTTCATCTACTAGATCTTGTCAAGAGGCCAATTTTCTTGAAGCATTTGCTAGGGCCTTGCCATTGCAACACCTTAGTTTTACTTGCTTCATCTTAGTCATTTTTGTTTCATCGTTGAGTTAAAGAGGGAGGAAATTCTACTAAGGCCTAGGTTTACCTACACCTTAGTAGTTAGTTTCCCCTAGGGTTTTGATAGTTGAAGCCTTGGGTTACCAACACTCCAACTATCAATCTCTCTTGTCTTTAAATATCCTTTTATCATTTTCCTTCAACATTTGTTGCCATATCATTGACTCCATTTTCCCTAAAGCACTAGTCTAAGTCTTCTTATTGAGTGATTGATCAAAACAACCATCAAAACCTATACCTTGAGCTTCCTACTAACCATTTATAACATTAGAATAGCCTAACCTACTGACATTATTGATGTTGTTACTAAAGTAAGATACAACCATACATTGCAGCATTAAAAGCTTCTAAAAGCAATTGAAAAGGCTGATTAATGCATTGCCTTGTTTGCTTCTAATAAATTATAGTATTATGATGTTAATGGTTGATTATTCTTAGTCATTTTGAAGTTGTTTCAAGGCACTTGTTGTGAAGTATTTCCTCATAAATATTGTTGT
>JASDQU011246324.1:0-14102 GCA_032191745.1 Picea mariana | reverse complement strand
CAAGTGTCAGGGAAGCATACTGCCATGATGCCTATGTCGTGCCTATAACGACATGAGAAGGACACTTGAAACACCTCAAACATTTGATTTGGAAGAGGAGAAATGAGTCAGCAGGCTTGCAAACCTTTTTCCATCTGAAAGCACCTTAAAAACTAAGCTTTTGAAGGAGAGCGCTCCCCCTTACACTATCTCGGAGCGCCGGTGCTCCCCCTTACACTGTCAGGGAGTGTTATAAAGATTCCCTGGCCCTTTTGAGTGAGCGCTATATATTTTGAGACGTTGGCGCCCCCTAAAGACTACTAGGGAGTGCTACAACGCTCTGGTGGCCCTTTTGAGGGAGCGCTACCTATTATGGGCAGTAGTTAAGTGGTTGAGATGAATGGGGGAAGCATCTTTTCATTCTTGGAAGGCAGTTGAGCTCGAATCCCTAGTCCAGCCATGATCCTAGGGCAGATCCTCAACTGAAGGAGGAAAATCCTCAACTTCCCCAAGGATATCTCAAGTGGTTAGAGCCTCTCCTAGGCTATATAAGCAAGCTTTCTAATGGTAAAAGAGGACTGCAAAATGGAGAATGATACCAAACTTATGATCTCATAAGTGAGGACTGGAAATGGAGAATTACACCAAACTTATGATCTCATAAGTGGTGTTGGAACAGAGCTGATGGGGGAAGAACTGCTAGCATGAAACCTATGATCTTAGAGGAAACATACAGTCAGCCAAAAGAGAGTGATCAATGAAGCTGTTGTTATCCAAGTTGTGAATCTTTCAGGCAAGGGCTAGACAAAGCTGTCGCATTCGCATCTACGATTGTAAGTACTGTTGTCGTTATTCTCATTAATATGACACGCTTGGCATGTTTCTTTCTAGTTTGTGTCTAATGTTACATGAACTTATCATTAATTGATAGATATGTTTTCAAGCTAATATCAATAGAGTAGGAAGTGATCGTATCTTGTTTGTCTACAGAACTCAGCGAGGAGCAAAGGATTGGAGCGTAACTCAGAGCGTGCAGGGACAAACGTCGATAAAAAGGTACTTCTGTTATCCTTCCTTCTCATGTGTTAGTTTAGATAGATTTGAAAGGAAGTCAGTGTCCACGTTAAGCATTTTCTATCTTAGAGTTAGGGTCAAGCTCTTTGAGGCGATCTACCTGTCCGCAGGGAGATTTTCCTACAATAGGGTGGTTCGGTTTTTTATGCAATACACCAGAAGATGCTTCTTGCCTACTGGAAGGTAATTGGGTTATCGGAGGGAGTAGCTTAATGTTGAAGCGCTGGAGGGTAGCTTTCGACCCTCTTACAGAGTATTTCCAACACAGACACCTTTGGGTCCCTATGCCTGGTTTACCATGGCATTTTTGGAATAAAGAATCCCTACAAGCTATCGAGAATTCCTTAGGGACTTTCATTGCAGTTGACGAGCTTTCACTCTCGGCAAATTCACGGAAATTGGTGAAATTTTTGGTTGCTATGGACATTCATTCTAGCCTTCCTGAAGTACCAGATATTGAATGGCGGAGCAGACGTATCCGTCAGCGTCTGGATTATCTAGGATTACCTTTTCGATGTACTTTCTGTAGGAGCACTGGCCACTTGAGACGTGATTTTAAAGGTATTGCAATGGAGGAGGATGAAACTGAAGACTTTTCCCTTCACTAGCCCTCACTAGATTTGTCTTCAGGAGAAGACTACACTGGTCTGAGCTTTTTATTTTCCGTAGGATGAGTTGAACTCTCCAGTTATGGAAGGCTCGGTTACGAGTAAGCTGAAATCTCTATGCCCTATTCTTTATTCTTCCTTGTCTTAGCTCGAAATTGATGCATTGGGTGCGCTGGTATGATTAAAAAGTCAAATGACTATTGTAGACTCTTCACCAGTAGTGGATCCTTGTGATATTGTTGAGTCTAGAACTTCTCTGGGAAAGGATTCATTGCCTATCTATCCTTTCGTTGGAAAAGCTCCACATTCTGGTCCGACTTCACCCGTAACTGATATTCTTCCACCAGATCCTTCAACCTCTTAGTCTGCTCCCACTACTAACTCTTTTCTTCCAAACTCGTCGATTATTGGGTCACCTTTTCTCTTGGGCTACCAAGAACTGGAGGATGACGAGCCTTCTCTTCATGCAGTCTTGGATTCCCTTCTACCTTTCATCCATGACCCTAGCTCCTTGGTCCAACTTCCCGTCTACCTTGGAAACTCCATTATTGACCCTGGTGTTACTTCAGGTGAGCCTAGTAATTCCACTCCACTTGTTGTTGGCATTGGAAAAGATTTTTCTTGGTCTAGGGGTTTGGGTATTGATTACTCGCCTGTTAAAACGTAGAGTGCTAGGAAAAAGGCTATTATTTCGACTCCATCGCTTCCAGATTCCATTCCTTCCACTGACAGTGGAGCACTTAGAGCAATGAAGGCCCTTGATCATGCAAAATAATGATTTTAATCTCTCTTAATCTCAGAGGGACTGGAGGCACCCTAAAATCGGCCTCCTTTCGACGTGTTTTGGACAAGACCCATCCTGACATCGTTTTTCTTCAAGAAACTCTGGTATCGACTCAAAAATTCATATCCTTTATGCACGCCTTTCATCCACATTGGTTTTGTGTTGCAGTGAATTCATTTGGTACTTAGGGTGGATTGTTGGCTTCATGGGATCCAGGCTTATACAATTTGGTTCTTTCTCTCATTGTTGGTGGAATTTTATTGATAGGTTCTTGTTTATCTAACAAAAGGGAGATTGCATTGCTTAATTTTTATGGCCCGTGTGTGGAGAAAAGAAGATTATGGAACCTTGTGGCAGACTTCGGCCTGTTATCTGTCAGAAACCTAATTATAGTAGGGGATTTGAATATTACTCTATCTTCGGGTGAAACTTGGGTTGGATCAACTATAGTGGGGTCTATGGAAGTTTTTTACAAAGCCCTTTTTCAAAACAAAAATCTTATTGATATCGAGCCTGGGAAGGTGGTTCCAACGTGGAGGAATGGTTGTTCTGGTTCAGATGCTATTTGGAAACGTTTAGACAGGTTCCTTGTGTCTCAGGGTTTGCTCTCGAGCGTTAATATTTATAGATCTTGGGTGGAATACTCGTTTGTCTCTGACCATGCACCGATGATATTACAATTGGAATTCTTGCCTTTCTTCAAAACCTGCCCTTTCAAATTCAACTCGCAATGGTTAGTTGATCAAGAATTCATGGATTTAGTACATAATCTCTGTCAAGATCCAAAATTCCAAAATTCCAATGGAAAATAGAAAAGAATGGTATGGAAACTAAAAGAGTTGAAGTCCAAAACAAAGCAGTGGGTAAAGTCTCGTAACTTAAAGAATAACTCCCATCTATCGCAGATTGAACTGGATATAAGAAATTTTCTCCCGCCCACTTCAGGAGTTTTGAGAACATTACAGGAGGATTTAATTTAAAAAAATATTGAACAATGTAGAAACAAGTATTTAAAGGAAAAGGAAGAACTATGGTGTCAAAGAAGTCGTTCCATATGGATTAAAAGTGGTGATTGTAATACCAAGTTCTTCCACAATTTTGCAAATTTTAGAAGAAATCATAAATTTTTGGGGGAAATAAAAGATGATTTGGGTATTCTGCACAGTGGCTAGGAAACTATTAAAACTGAAGCTACAAAATATTTCAAAGCCTTTTTCAGAGAACATGATCCTCCGTTGACAATGGATCAGGTCAAAGTGGTTAGCCTCTTCAATAGGTTCTGTTATCACTCCAAAAGTCACCCTAGACTATAATCAGGTGAGATTGGTAACATCAAAGATGCTTAAATGTAAATGAGTTTTTAGAAGGTCAAATGGACAAGAATCAGAATAGTAAGGTTTTAACTCAGAAATATGGGCAAGCATGCACAAGCAAATGAGGTCTGGATTATCTTCAATCAGTGGTTTAAGGTTATATTTGGATAGAGGAAAGATTTGATGAGAAGAATAAAAAGGTCTGCTATAAGCATTAGGCCTTCTAGCATCTAGGTGAAGAAAAAGATCAGACACAAGATCCTCTTGAAAACAAACTTTCAAACCCTGCAAAACATTTACAGTAGCATCACAATCAAGCTTTCATTATAATACAACTATAACATCTCATAAGGATCCTCCATTAATGAGCATTCAAAGTAAGAAGAAATAAGAAAATGAAGAGAAGTTGACTTCTACTAATAAAAAATTCTCAAGTCATGTACATAACCAGAACACAAACAACCCAATCAAAATATTACTTGGGAGCCTCAGCTCAAGCATCCCTCCCTAAAGCAATAGATCTATCTATTTATAACAAGAAAGGGAGGCAACAACTGGAGGTACGAGCTAGCCTCTTTCCCTTGAAAGTCTCTAGACATTTATTTGTTCTAACAACTCAGCTAACTGCCAATGCTATAAAACAGGAAAATGCTGGTGACTAATCTAATCATGCTTCTAACTACTTTGATCCTCTTTTTCCACTCAGCTCTTGTTTTTCCATGTGTCCCTTTGGATCTTGTAGTTGTCCTCAAAATGCCAGCTGCTGCTCTGGCAACTTTCTCCATTATCAGCGTATCCAAAAATTGTTAGCTTAGTCCTCCTAGATTCCTGGTGTTTGCTGGCAACTTCCTTGGGTAGTGCAACTCAAAATGGAACAAGGAGAAAAGGTAACACCTGTAGGCAGAGCCACTGTGCTGCATATATGCGCCAATATTTGTCCTTTGTGAAATATTAGGTAGCCCCCATGTGTTGCACCTGTATGGAAATTCTGCTCTTTGTGAAATATTACGCAACGCCTTTATGTAGTGCCAATGTGTTGCACCTTTATGCAGCTTTTGTTCTCTGTGGATAAATGAGAACTTAGTGAAGGTCCTCTTTCTCTTTGTTACAATGGTAGCTTCTGCAAATTTTACCATCTCCAGAACATTCTTCATTTGCCCAATTGAAACTGCTACAATTCTTTATGTATAGAGTAGTTATTTTCCACTATTTCAACAAATCCATACATGGCCTTCAACCCTTCTGGAGAAAGGCAAGCCAATCCCCCAGCTTGTGCAATATTAGATGCTCCATTAAAACAAGTGCACATTGTTGGTGTCAGAAGTCACTCCTGGATTGCAGCAAGAGTAAGCCTGAGACCCATCAGTTTGAATGTCACGATTTGTTGATAAAGGGTGATGGATGGAAGTAAACTCGGAACAATATCGTTCTAACTCAGAAACTAGGCCAGGCATGCACAAGCAGATGAGGCCTTGATTCAATTTCAGGCAGTAAGTTGTAATAAGGGTGAGTAGGAGGAAGACTTATGTAAGGAAATGTGAAGGGCTATTGTAGGCATTAGGCTTCCAACAACCTACAGAAGAAAACTTTGAACATAAGAACCTCTTATATTCAAAAGCAAAAACACTAAAATAACATAACAACACTATAATAAATCCTTTATCATAACACAGTCACGACGATTCATGTGAACCATTTAGTCATGAACTCTTTCAGTATGAGATTGAAACAAGATGAAAAAGAGAGTTGCCTTACATTAAACAAGGAAATTTCATATACAGATACATAGCCAAGAAAACCAGTGCTTCATTAAAACATTACAGTAGAGAGCTCTGCTCTACCATCAATCCTTACAAAAATACCAAAACTGAGTACATGTACTCAGAGCAATTCTCCCCCCTCGCAATGGGAGGGTAGATGAGACATTAAAGTCTAACTTAGCATGCGCAGGTTCTTCTGGTCAGTCAAGGACATCAGATCGGCATGGCTCTTTTAGGAAAACCTGCACACAGGACGATCTTGGGCAGACTGCCTGCCAGAACCTCCATGCCCTGCATTCATGGCTTGAGCTGAGGTGTCAACCACCTGCTCAATATTCATTGATTGCTTCTTCCATTAAGGGTGGCCAAGGATGAAAACTTTTCGCAATTCGCGTTTCAGAGTTTCTCGATGCAGCGGAAGAGAGAGACCCTATGTCTTTTGAAATCCTGGTAGCCGGAATGCCGAAATGGCTTTTGGGCGCTTTTTGCATTTCGGGTTTCGACGAATCTGAATGCAGTGGAAGAGCGACTTCCTTGTCTCTTGAACTCCCGGTAGCCGGAATGTCGAAACGACTTTTAGGCGCTTTTCGCATTTCAGGTTTCGACGATTCCTAATGCAATGGAAGAGCGGCTCCCTTGTCTCTTGAACTCTTGGTAGCCGGAATGTTGAAACGGCTTTTGGGCGCTTTTCACATTTCAGGTTTCGGCAATTCTCGATGCAGTGGAAGAGTGACTCCCTTGTCTCTTGAACTCCCGATAGTCGGAATGCCGAAATGGCTTTTGGGCGCTTTTCGCATTTTGGGTTTCGGCGATTCCTGATGTAGTGGAAGAGCGACTCCCTTGTCTCTTGAACTCCTGGTAGCCGGAATGCCGAAACGACTTTTGGGTGCTTTTCGCATTTCGGGTTTCGGCGAATCCCGATGCAGCGGAAGAGCGGCTCCCTTGTCTCTTGAACTCCCAGTAGCCAGAATGTCGAAACAGTTTTTGGGCGCTTTTCACATATGGGTTTTGGCTATTCTCGATGCGGTGGAAGAGCGACTCCCTTGTCTCTTGAACTCCTGGTAGTCGAAATGCCGAAACAACTTATCACTTCACGACTTTGGCCATAAGAGATGAGCCCATGCGCTAAACCACATGCAATTATGCAACTCAAGCTTACTTGATGATCGTTGATCTGCTCCATCTATGGATCCTTGCTGTTGAAAATAAAATGCCCGCTCACTTGATTTTAAGCCCGAAATGGACTTCTTCTGTGCGCTGCGCTCGACGCTCATGATTGCGGCCTTTGAATAAAACTCATTTGATGGGTTTTTAAACCCCATTTCTACGCATTTACACCAAGGGTTTGAAATCAGAGAGAAACAACACCTTGCAAGAATTGGCGCTAACACACATAATTCGGTTGAAATAATTTGCAACAGGAAATCCGTGAGAGAAACGAGGCTCATCAGGGACAATTGTCCACCCAAGCTGAACACCTATAAATCTAGCATATTTTGAAAATGATGTAGTCTCAATTGCAATCTCTCTTGCACCAGGAATTTCATAAATCGATTTTGGATTGTCATTAGACATGTAAATTGCATAAGCAAAGTCGTGGATTATAATTGGCCCATTGGCCTTTGCAAATGCAACCAGTTCCTTCATTTTCTTTCTTGTAGCTGCAACACCTGTTGGATTGTTTGGTGAACAAAAGAATCATAACACTTGAATCCACATATGCCGGATAGGATGGATCCAATATTTCTATTGTCACATTCAAGCCAAAAACAAGTTGAAAATGGGAAATGTCACATTTTTCCCCATCAAATACAAAGATATCAGTATCCTTTATTCCAAAATTCTCCATAAAATGTCCTTGCTAAAGCAGTCCTAAGAACCTTTTCACCTTGTTCTATTTCATATCCGTTATAACCCTCTATTGTAGATAAAGCTTGTGCACGCTACAGTGCTATTGCTGAAGTTATAACTTCTGGAATAGGTTCAGTTGTGTCTCCAATTCCGAGACTTATGACGTTTTCATCTGGGTATTTTTTTGCATATGTGTTGAACGTCTTCTTCCAATCTCTGGAAAGAGATAGCCTTCTTGTAATTATTATATGATGCGACAAAGTTGCTACAGGAGATGCTAGTAATCGAACAAGGATGGACATGGTTGATGACATGCATTTTGCAAAACGTACACCTGCTTCAAGGGATGCAACCAATGCCCTGGTTTGTTCTAAAATTCCCACATCAGGAGTCCTGTCATTGATATCCACCTGATTTTCAACCCCGGACCAATAGTCGAACTTTGTAAGACATTAAAAAACCAACGATTAACAGATACAAGACTGTCTCGGTCTTCCACAGAGAGTCGTTGAAGAGAAATACAAGCTGTCCTTGCAAGTAAGGGTTCCTCCTTTTCCCAACGACCAAATCCAATATCAATAATATTTAATAAACGTGAACTGAGGACTTTGGGGAAGACTTTGCAGTCATGCATAGCACTGACAAAGCTCCACGGATTTTCTCTGTCGTTACTCCATTCACATTTAATGCCACTTCCATTTTGGCGTTCTCAGGGCACCTGTCATTAACGCCTCACCATTTGCGACTTGAAACCCGAGTTTCCTCCGTTCTAAGAGCATCTGTGCAATACACCTAGCGTCTGCTATTTGTTAAATCAGGCATTTGGCAGCAAATAGTAAACCTTGGAACTTAACATCTGTTGAAACATAGCTTATTGCTCTTGATAGCTGACAAGGAGGGTCTGACTCGTGGCTTGACTTGTGGAATGAGAAATTAGACTTGGCGCGTGGCATATGGAAATAAAAGGGTCTTGGTGCTCAATGCTAGGTTTTGAATTGGTTTGATGAATAGACTACGCGTTTAACTTCATAGTTTTGCATTGACTTTATTGCTTGGTTTGTGTATGACTTGTTATTTCACTTGTTGAATGATATTGGGGTTCGATATACCGATATATGACATAACTTGGTAGTTGGGATGTTGAGTGTTTTGAGATTAGAGGCTCTAGACTTAGGAAAACGACTAGATATAATAGATTAGGACTAAACAAATTCATTTATTTTGTAGGTCAAGAGGAGAAGGTCAAAGGATGTTGTGTAAAATCAATTACTAGGAGATTAATGAAATACCTGGAAATCAAGATATTGACCAAAAGATTGGAGAAAAAATCAAATGGACAGAGATGAAAACACTCTCAAAAGTACTGGTACATTTGGATTGCTAACAGGTTCATCACTGAAGATGACGCAGTGACTTTAAATCATCCAGTAGTCCAAAGCGAACTAAAAGCAATTATAACCTTATTTAAACACGACAAGAGCTTGGGGCCTGATGGATGAACAGTAGAGTTTTTCCTTCATTTCTTCGATCTGGTAGGTGAAGACCTCTTGGAAATGGTGGAAGAAACGAGAACCAAAGGTATTAGCTCAAGTGGCCTAAACTCAACTTTCTTGGCCTTAATTCCAAAAGTAAAAAATCCTCAGACTTTTGGAGATTACAAGCCGATTTCTTTATGTAACCTTTGTTATAAAATAATCACTAAGATTATAGCAGACATGTTGAAACCTCTCCTCTCTAGATCGTTGTCCGAAGAGCAGTTGGGATTTCTGAAAGGCCGTCGCATTCAGGATGTTATCGACACGGTTCATGAATGCCTTCATAGTATTAAAAGGAAGTGTATAAAATCTATGGTATTAAAATTGGATCTTCAAAAGGCCTATGACTGCATCAATTAGGACCTATTAAGGATGATTTTAATTTAGATTGGTCTGGGTATCGACATGACCAATTGGATAATGAGTTGTATTGTATCTTCATCCTTTGTTGTTTTATTAAATGGGGAGGCCACTGAGTTTTTCAAAAGTGGTAGAGGACTCCGCCAAGGTTGTCCCTTATCGCCTCTATTATTTATATTAGTCATGGAGGGACTTAGTCTTTTACTGAAAGAGAGTCAAAACAATGGCTTGCTGATAGGTATTAAAGTTTCCGGAACTATTAAAATTCTACACATTATGTTTGTAGATGATGTTGTTATTATGTCAAATCCTACTTTAAATGAATGGTGTGAGATCGACAATATTGTTAAAAAAAATTGTTTAGCGTCTATATTAAAGGTAAATATTCAAAAATCAATGGTTCTCCATGAAGGTCTTACAAATCAGGAGCTTGATCCTTTCAAGTGTTTCTTGCCTTTCATTTTCTCTGACCTTTCTGTTGGTTTCAAATATCTTGGGTATCATTTGAAAACATGGATGCAACGTAACGAAGATTGGAACTGGATGCTTCCGAAATTAGAATAGAAGATTGGGAATTGGTGTTACAGATGGATTACTTTGGGAGGTCACCTTACTCTTCTAAAATCTGTTTTAGAATGCCAGCCAATGTACTGGATGTCCCTTGAGATCATTCCAAACACTGTTTTGAATAATCTGAGAAGGATTATGTTCAATTTCCTATGGAAAGGGAACAATGATACAAATTCCTTTCATCCATGTAAATGGGAAATTCTAACATTGCCAAAGAAATATGGAGGGTGGGGATTACGGAATTTATTCGACTTCAACAAGGCTTTGGTGACAAAATCTTTCTAGGGTGTTCTAATGTGTGATAGTATTTGGCACAAAGTTATAATTGATAAATACTTGCCACACACTACGGTTAAAAATTGGTTCAGGTCTCAGTCTTTCTTTTATAATTCGGCTTCCAGATTCTGGAGAGGACTCCTGAAGGCAATCTACCTGATTACACACTGGTTAAGCTGGTCACCGGGTTCGAGTCACCTCATCGATATTGGTAGAGACAGGATCCTTGGTATGGGTGATAAATTCTTCTTATCATCTACTCTCTTATCTACTTTAAAAAATAGAAAGATCACCTCTCTCCAACAGGCGAGAAGGATCATGGACAATCAATCTACTTCTTTGTGGTTTTCGAGTTCGGATTTAGGACTTTCTGGTGCTTTGGAATTGAGTGGAATCACTTCCAGATTGACTCAAGTGCCTTTATCCAAGACATAGAAGATGATCTCATGTGGACCGGTGGTGATAATTCCAGAATTATCACCGTAAAGAATACATATCAGGCTATCCTAACAACTCGGGGATTAAAAAAGGTTTTGGGATGGAGACAAGCTTTATGGAAATGGAACATGCAGCTCAAAATAAAGTGTTTTATCTGTTTAGCGGCAGAGAACAAGATATTAATTTGGGAAAACTTGAATAGTAGAGGTTGGGAAGGACCATATTGGTGTTATCTCTGCCAACAAGAGGTTGAAAACAATGATCATCTCTTTATTCACCGTGCCTTTATGAAAACAGTTTGGGATAGATTGGCCTTGCTTCTGAATTTCAAAAAGTGTTGGAATGGGAATAATTTAAATGAATGTATGAATTCCTAGGCAATTGATAAATTGGTCCCAACTTTGGTTGAAACACATACTTGCTGGTATATTTAGATTGAAAGGAATGCATCTATCTTTGAGGAGAAGATCCCATCATTACACTTAGTGATTCCCAAAATTTCAGGCCTTCATAATTGTGGATTGAAAGTACAGAAGATAGTGCCTATGTGCACCATTATGATCCAATCAAATAGAAATATTATCACATCTTGGTTCGATGGAGCGGGTAAGATGGATGGTCAAATTTGTGGAGCTGGAGGCATCATTAAAACTCCAAATTTGATACTTTATAAATGGCTTTTTAATTGTGGGAGAGGCACAAATAACAGTGCGGAATTATTGGGTGTATGGGTGTCACTCAGATTGACTTTACATCTGTCTTTCTATAGAATCTGGATCCTGGGGGGTTCTAAAGTTATCATTGATTGGCTCTCTGACAGAGCTAGACTTCAATCAAGTTCCATGGAGGGATGGAAGGACAAAATAAAGGATTTAATTAAATCCTTTCAGGATATAAGTTTTGGGCACGTCTATAGAGATTACAATGTTGAAGAAGATTATCTCTCTAAGATGGCATTACAGGAACCAAAGGCAGGATTACATATTCTTAGTGGACAAATGGTGTTGAAGGCCCTAAACTATTTCTTAGTCTTTATTAGGCTCTCCTCCATTGGCTAGTTTTAGTGCTATTTTGTCAGCTATCTCTGTTTTCACTGGCCGCCATTGTATCTTTTTGGAGGTGTTTCTTATCTTTGTATGTCACAGTTTATTGTTTTTGCCGATCTAGTCATAATCCTTTTTGGATTCCAATTCTGTTTTGTATCCTTTGTTATTGGGAATTATGATTCCCTGTTGTCTTTTTGGGACTATCTAGCACTTGTCAAGATCCTAGTTGTGGATATGCTATGTAAACAAATCATATCTCTAATATAATTGGGCAAATTTTCTATTGGAAAAACAATATGTTAAAAGTTTGTTGAACATGAAAACTAGCATGAGTGGTAATCACTAATTGGAATAGTGATTAATTGTTAGTGTTTTGTCATAAGGCCATTGAAGAGGAAGTCGTGAAGTAATGGATAAGGCCATTGGAGGAAGCTTGCAGGTTGCCAAATGTTAGCATAGAGAAATTTCAATCAATATTGAAACATGTAAGCATTAAAGTACTTCATCAATTCTGAGAAGGCTAGCTCCAATGCTAGAATAAGACCTCAAGTTGAATAACCATGGGATGCAAGATAAACACTTTTAAATATTTGGAATATTTTTTTTAAAACAATACATATTGCAATACTTCGTAAAACAAACATAAATTTATGGTCAATCAATAAGTAAAATGCAGTCAACTGTGAATCGAATACAATATAACATGTTGTGGTAGGTATAATAATGACAAGTTCATGTCTGCATCTTTCTTGGTTACATTATCCTTAGTGGAAGTAATAAGGGTCGATACATTGCACCCTCGTAAGATTGTTTAGGGTGCCAAGAGTGCAATGTCTTCTATTTCTTACATTTTACCTATAAAACAAATGCACCTACTAAATTTGAAAATGGAAATTGAGCCTTGTACAAAATTGAAAGGAATTCCATGCATTATGAACATTATTATTAGGAAGCACAATATAATTATTATTGGATGTTATTATGCAAGAAGAAGGTGACCATGTGAAGCAAAGGGATGAGCCAACCATGACCAGCAAAAGAAGAGTGGTTCTTAATGTTACATGTTATGCATTATGAACATTATTATTAGGATGCACAATATAATTATTATTGGATGCTATTATGCAAGAAGAAGGTGGCCATGTGAAGCAAAGGGATGAGCCAACCATGACACGAAAAAGAAGAGTGGTTCTTAATGTTACATGTTGTGTGATTGCATGGCATTCTATCCCCTTCATGAGTTTGAACATTCCCATTAGCCATTTCTCAACAAAGGTAGCATACCTTAGCTTCTCCCACAAGGTTGCAATGGTATAATGCATCTGGGAAAATTCAAGTTTATTTCTTTTGATGCTACACAATTATTCTCATAGATCCAACAAACCTTTCAACTACATCATATAATATTTTGAGTCCAAGGAAAATGGGTGATTTTGAAAGGTTATGTGTGAAGTGCACATCTTAAGATTTGCTCGAACACTTATGGTCTCACCATGTGGTGCCATAGGGTAGAACCATGCCAACCACAATGACAATAAAGAGTATTTATGGGCAATAGGATATTTCTAAGTGTGCATGACCCATCAATACATGTGCAGGGCTATGAGAGTGACACGTTGAACTGGCACACTAGGTACTTGAATGCTTTCCTTTTTAACCAACAAAGTACTAGATGTTGAACTCAAAATGTTATTAAATGTGCTTTATAAGACTTTCGGGTCCATAAACCTTGATAGATAATAGATCTTCATATCCTTTAACCTGTGAAAGTTATAAGACTCAAAACATACATAACCTCCGAGTCAACACTATTCTATAACCCTTTCATGTATGCTACTCTCTAAAAATTAAACTTCTTGCAAACCTGAAAAATTATGCAACATATTGCAATTGGGCATCTAGTCCGTGAAACACTTTATACAATTAGAAATTACAATGGGCGAGATCCACTTAGTTCTTCATACCCGAAATCCATCCCCAACACATAACAAATTTTAGAAGGAAAATTTCCCTTATCTCATGTCATTCCTTATATTGCCACCTGAAATGCTACAATAAAAACAACCTCTTTTATCCATGTGCAACCTATCCATCCCAAACAAATCATAGGTCTCAAGCTCTAAATTCACTGATATTGATTGAAAATGAGTGCTTGTGATGTGAATTGAAGAAATATTCCATCAATTGACATTTACTTCAAAATGACATACCATAAGGCTTGGGTTCCAAATTCACTCATTTTTTTTTAACAAGAATGATTAATATTGCATTAAAATGAGGTTGCAACAACGTTGGGTAGCAAGAAGTACACAAGTTTCAAAAAAGAGAGAAACATCTTGCTATGCAGAGAGATCCATCTCTTGCCAATCTGATGTCATTGCATATTTTATAAAAAAACTAACCTTCCTTCAGGGATAAATTCTAACAAAGGAGTGCAAAATATAGATAACTTTACAAAGCATACAACTTGAATAATTTAGCTTGAGAGTGGTATCCACTACCTGGGGA